>JASANB010004107.1:0-27761 GCA_030248155.1 Sabatieria punctata
AGCATAGAGAGGTATTTTATAATTTTAAGTAGTAACAGTAACTAACCATGTAAGACTACCCGGCACGAAAGCTGAACAAACAAATCAACACGCCCCATGCCCCAATGCAGCAATCAGCATGCAACGTGAAAAAATGGCTGCACCAGGACATACTGTACGCTCCAGGGGACGGCTGTGCAGATGGGACTGTGGACACCCTTTTTCCAATGAGCACCCAGAAAAGTTGACCAAGGAAACTCGAATTTCTCGTTCCCTACCAAACAGTTGTCAAGCAGCAAACCAGTAATTTCCACTGGAGGACTGGCGATACCAAGAAAATCGGTGTTCTTGTGGGCGGAGTTGGATTTACCCAACAGAACATGTCAAATCGAAGGAATCTGGTCAGAAAAGAAAAGTAATGAAACAAAACGGGAGGAGGAGGCATGGTCTTCGAGCGATAGCCGCTATGGCAAAACAGCACATAGCAAGTTGGCATCTGTCCTGCCTGAGGAATAATTATACACCTACAGAGTAAGTAGTAGGCTACATGTACGCATGTACATGTAGCAGGATAGAGATGGGAACGGAAATTAATTTAGGTGCCCCTCTCTATGAGCACTGACTACAGTAGCAGTGGCGTCACTGCCAATGGTACAGTGTATTAGAGATGGGAACGGAAATTAATTTACGTGCCCCTCTCTAGTATTAGGTAGAGAAGAAAACAATTTCGGTCGATTTGGGGTCAGTTTCTGAGTTTCCCCCAGCTACACCTGATTCGCGAATAAATAAAAAAAGGAGCATCTGCACGTTTCAGGAGTGCCTTAATCGCTTTCTGCTCATCTAATAAGGTACATTATAGCCCGTTAATTCGTTCCTGTAACCGCACCTACTAATTCTGTTAGAAAAAACAACTTTATCGGAAATCGTGAAAAATTTTTTGAAAGTTGTTCAAATGCCCTAGAAAATTGTCATCTTATCAGCAGGGATGCCTACCAAATTCAAACTTTGAATTTGATGTGGTATGGTATAGTATAAACTTGGCGGTTTGAATTCTATTTCGATATGGTATGGTATAGTACTAGCTAGTTCAGTTTGAATTTGGTTGGTATGATTTTGGTATGAATTTGGTACAGTAGTGGTAGTTTGCTGTGGTAATGTCATAGAAGCCTTTGGAAATTATGCTAAATCCACCTTTCTTGAGTTTTTTCGAATCAAAACACGCAGAAAGGATTGGGAATATATTTTGACGCATTTGAAAAGTGTTATGAATATAGCCAACAAGCTAGTACTAAAATGAAAACGCCATACCAAAATCAAAATTCTAGTACTAAAATTATCTGGTAAAGGCGTTTGATTTTGATATGGTATGGTATAGTATAGAAGGAGCTGTTTTGAATTTGGTTTGGTATGGTACTAGTACTAAATTCTAAGATTGATTTTAGTACTAGTACAATTTTGGTATGGTAGGCATCCCTGCTTATCAGAAGTTAGTAATACAATGGATTCCACAAGTCAAACAACAAGCAAACGAATTTCTTTTCCGTTTTTCAAATTTCCTGGTGAGAGCGTCGTCGGAACGTTGTAGGTTTCAGCTGATGGGTAAACGCACACGCAACTGCGGTAGAGATGGGTAAATGAAGGCGGTTTCTGCCGGTTGTCCCTGTACACCGTTTGGTTCATGAAAGAACGAAATAGACGGTTCATTCCCCCTCCCGCCAACCGCAATTTATAAACTTGTTTTCTTAAGCCCAAGTGTAAACCTAAATGATCAAGCCTGAGCAAGCTTAAATGAACGTAACCCTTAGTTTAAAACCAAGACTTGAAGTCAAGGTTACTGTGTTCAACAACGGCATTTCAATTCCCCCAATACTATCAGGGTTCGCATTCGGTCAGGGGATTTAAAATTTGTCATGGGATTTTGGGACTTATCAGCGGAAATTGCGGTGCGTCACTATTACATAAAACATGCATTCAGTAGGTTGTAGAAGCAGCAATGAAAGCGCATGTAATTCAGACCATATCAGTGCGTTTCAGAAGGGCAATTTTTCAAAAATTTTCTCGCCCTGGTTGGACCAACCTCTTCAAACTACTAAACCTGTTAGTTCTGTGGTCAGAATGCCTTTCTTACGCGTTTTTGAAGGTTGATTTTTTAGAAAATTTTGGCCCTGGTTGGGCGGCCCAACCAAACCTCTTCAAACTACTAAAACTGTTAGTTGTATGCTCAGACTGCCTTTCAAACGCAATTTTCAAAATTTCCTCGCATCTGGTTGGGCAGGCAAAATCGGGGGCATGTCAGGGGATTTTAGATCAACAGATTGCCACGACCCTGACTATGATGAGTTTTAGATTCATATATACAGTAGTAGCTCCTTCGCTAGTAAAGATTTCTAGCACAATTTTTATTCAGATTTGATGTACTTTCAGTGGAGCTCAGCGACAGTGTGAACAAGTCAGTTTTTTGCTCTCCTGCCTGCCGTATGGCATTTTTCACTATATTTAAATTATTTTTATCTGAGAAATACTTTGTTGGACTCAATTTTTTGTGCAAGTTTATTTGTTCACTGTAATGCTCAATGTTGACCTTCCGCTTTAACTGTTACGCAGCTTTTTTACTCACCACCAAGTCAAGCATTTTTGACAATCGTTTAGCCGATGCTT
This sequence comes from Sabatieria punctata, assembly GCA_030248155.1. Classification (NCBI taxonomy): domain Eukaryota; kingdom Metazoa; phylum Nematoda; class Chromadorea; order Araeolaimida; family Comesomatidae; genus Sabatieria; species Sabatieria punctata. The sequence goes on from JASANB010004107.1 coordinate 2,638, forward strand.
AATTTATTTCTATGACGTGCAGTTTGCTGGGAAATACGTTACGCAAAGTCATTTCATAATGATTATATGAACGAATTCACCGCATTACAGTAATTTATAAAATCAGAGCTTAAAGAAACCGATTGCCGGCTCAATCCCACATGGCAAGGCAAACTGCCATGTTAAATTTTACCCTAAAGGATGAACCTAACTCTGAACCTGCACCCAGCTAAGCCTGAACCTAAGCATCAGCTTGAAACTGAGCCCTAAAGTTAGGGTGGTCGGCGGATGGGGGGAATGGTCCGCGTACCGAGGTGTCCAAATGTGCCCCGAAATTTGCAAACAAAATTTCGGGAAATTTAAACTACGGTCCCTGGGTGGGGTTCCGAATCCACAAACCGTTGTTTCCGTACCAGGCTGGGGGTCCGAATTCGGTGGGGGTCCGGGGCTCCGAATCCATATTACCGTTTTTTGTACTACTACTACTACGGTGTGGCCTGTGTATCTCCGGATCAATATTTACCCAATATTTACCCGGGCAGATTATTTTACCAGAAATCGAACAAAATTTACCCGGCCCGTTAGATTTATTTACCGATCGCCAGAGGTCTTAGCAAACGGTAAAAAACGTCGAAACAACAAAAATTCCCGTTATTTCTGAAAATTGTGTGAGTGATTCGTTAGATAATTAAATTAAGTTCATTAAGTATGTTTAAAACAAGCCTGATTTTTGCGGTTAACACCTTCAGCTTTGCTGCTAAGTAAGCAAGGATGCTATAACAGTTATCTAGAATGAAAACCAAATGAGGATGTCACAGGTTAAGAACAGACATGGAGAAAGGGAGCTGAGGGCGAGGGGGTTTACCCGCCTCAGGCTCGGACCTACCGCCCCTCAGGCAACCGCTAACCCCTGCTCATTTCAACCTATTAAAACGAAAAATAAGCCAAAAACCTTAATTCCAGCGAAAATCGGACTTCTAGGCTTAGCACCCTCTCCTCAACCCCCATCAGCCGCCGCTACACCCTCCAACCATCCCCCTCAGAATTTGAAAATTTATCACCCCTCAGCCGAACGAAATGATAGCCTATGTCTGTCAACAGTAATAATGACAGTTGGTTAGAATTGGAACCTCAGTCCTCAATCTCAAGAGGCTTTCGAGTCAGTTTCTGCTTCTGCGTCCACAACACAACAGACAATGCCTGTGAGACTGAACATATGCTATCGCATAGCAAAACTGGCTGAAAAGTACTTAATATCCACTCTTAGCTTGGTGGACAAATTGGAGTGGAGTACACAGTTTGTTTTGTGGCAGATTAAGAGAAACAAGCGCAAAGACGAAAGGCGGTGGGCGGAAAATTGTACTGTAAGTATGGCTTGCCATTGAAAGGTATAGGTACCGAAAGCAGACACTCACGCAGCACTTGCATGCTGCCAAAAAGGTTCAGCAAAAGGTAGGCGTGTAGAAGTAAATTAAGTAAATTATTTTTGGTAAGTATAATTTGCAAATTATAATTATAATTAACTTTTCCTGTTTTCGTAGAAATTTAATTAAAATATAATTTACTTACCAAATAATTTACTTGTATTAGTAAATTTCTAAAAAAATATAATTAAAATTATAATTAGTATTTACTTAGCAACACTAAGGCGTACTTGGCAAAGCGAAAGTAGAAAGCACAAGTAATTTATTTTAAAATTTTTGTTTCTAATAGGTTAATCCCATTCTTCTGTTTCCGACCTCAGGTTATGTGTATGTGCATACAAAAGACTCTGTTTCACTTCGTAGCATTGCAGAAGTAGAAACGATCTGAAATTGCACTTGGACCACTTTGGTGGTACAGACCGCCTAAACAATAGGCGACTTTGATCGGGAGATACCAACGACGCACCCTACTACTACTACTACTACTACTACGTTTGTGTTCAGTTTACTGTGTGCAGGCAGGTGTGCGAGTAGGCACTGATGCGAGCGTAATGGCTCAGCCAGTGACCGGGCTGTCCTTTCAGTTGACTGATCCAAATGTTCAGAAACAGGTCAGCAACATACTTATCTTATAATCTAGCTATCTGTTGTTGTTCGTTGTCTCATGCATTGCATGCATGCATCTGGCTTTTCATTATCATTATTTATTATTTATGATTGATTGATTGTTAAATAATGGTCACTAAACGAAATATTGCAGATATTTGATTACTTGAATCGGCTAAAAGAACGCGAAGACGGATGGAAAATGTGCGCCCAAACTCTGGTCAGCGGTGCTCTCAATGAGTGAGTTGTTGTTAAAAAAAGTTGTAAAAGGGGGTCGGGTAAAGTTTGTCTCTTGAACAAGTGCCACCACACTCCCCGGACCTGGTCCCCTCATGCATGGGCTTGGGGGTCTGCCCAACTCTGTTTCCCATCCTGGCCAAGGTCCCTTCAGCGCCCCCTTCCTGACAGTGTGCTAGTGTCAAAAATTTGAAAAGGTCTTTTTAAAAACTTTTTAGAAGCTCAATTTAACATAGGATCAATATGCAAGCTGTGGCAAAAATTTGAGAAAATTACAGAGGCAATTTTGTGTAAATCCTTTCACACTAACCACCATTTTATCCAGAAACCTTCAGAACACTCTGTTTTCTCTGTAAGCCTAGCAGCCACGCACAGAGAAATGCTACAGTTATAGATCTAAGACATTTTTTGGTAAAAATGCAGAGTTGTAAGCAACAGTGTTTATATCTATTTAGGAGTGTTTTAACACACAGAACACATTTTACCGGTCAGGAGGCACTTAAGGCCGTTTATGGTAGTGGTAGGTAATATACAGGGTGCGCCAAAAAAACAACCCCGCACTTTTGTACTGCGGCAACTGCAAATCTCAACCGGTTTCAATGAATCTTGTTTTGAATGAAAGATAAATAAATTCTTCAAAGATTGGTGGAAGATTCATAAAGATACTCTGCTTAGTTCCTGAGATATCTGCCCTCAAAGTCAAAACAGAAATTTCGGCAATGAACAAAGTGATTAAAAAACAACCCAGCAAATTTTTTAGTTTTGCAGTCATGAATCTAAACCGATTTTAATGAATCCTCTTTTGGAAGAAAGATTGATAAATTCTTGAAAGATTGGTGAATTTTTTGTTAAGATACTCTGCTTAGTTCTTGGGATATTTGCCCTTAAATTCGAAGCAGATTTTGGCAAAGAGCAAGAGCGATTCAGTTACACTTCACAATAAAACAGATTCCTAACTTTACTGGTGAAGTAAACCGAGCGTGTGTTTCTCCAATAAAGAGTAGCCATCAGCAGTAGTAGGAATTCGTTTTGTTATGAAGTGCAACGGAATAGTAATAAATCCCTTTTGTTCATTGCCAAAATCACTGTTTTGTCCAAAAATCACTGGGCGTATATCTCAGGTTCTAAGCAGGGTACATTAATATAAATTCCACCAATCTTTTAAGAATTTATTTGTCTTTAATTTAAGAAGGGATTCATTCAAATCGGTTGAGGTTTGCGGTTGCTACAGCGAAAAATCTGCGGGGTTGTTTTTTTGGCGGACCCTGTATCTGGTACAGACAGGTGGTGGTAATGGTACCTAAACGTCGGGTTTCATATGGTACCACTAGCCATACATGTAACAGTGGGGTCTGCCCCCCACCCGACTTAGGTCAGCCCCCCCGGATGGGACACCCGAGACGATTTCGCCGACCCCCCTCTTTCGCCGACCCCCCTTTTTCTGGCAAGTAAATTTTTGCAATTTTTTACAATTTCAGACAAAAAATTGCCAAAATCGCCTGCAAAACAGCACTTTTTAGCTGTATTTCAGCCCAATTTTACGATTTTTGGCGATTTTTCGATTTTGAGCGTTTTTAGTGCCGAACCCCCTTCCCAAAATTTTGGCTCAGCCCCCCCCGCCGGCGCCAGACCCCCCAAACCCCCCTCCCCTTCGGCTCATGAACCGTTACATGTATGTCACTAGCGTACCGGTACCATTGTGGTACAGTACCATAAACGGCGTTAAGTGTCTGACTGTTTTAGCTGATTTTCAAAAAATTGTCTAATTTAGAAAAAACAAAAATTTTTTACCTCAAAAAAAATAGAAGTTAGTTTCAGGGACTTCAACCAACAATACCTGTACCTGCAAGTAATCGAGGACTACCTGAAACACCGGTACACTTCAGCCGACCAGTCAGAAGAGACTTTAATCCGTCAGCTGATGGCCTTTCACATCAACTCGCTCTGCTCTAATATAGGTCCACCCGAGCCGCCCTACGTCAAGAACAAGTGGTCGCTGTTGTTCGCGCTGGTGTTCGTCGCCGACTTTCCACAAAAGTGGCCCGACTTTTTCCAACTGGTGTTTCTGCCCAGTCTCACTAACCTGCCCACAGTCGAGTTCTACCTGAGATTTCTGATGGCCGTTGATAGCGAAGTGGCCGATCGCGAGATTCAGCGCACTAAACAGGTACCCTTCTGCCTCTCCTTAATCGGTATTCAAGTAAAACCCTGTGTGGTACCGCTCTTCCCGTTGGACCAGATTTTTTTGGTCTATTCGTATGCCTATAAGATCAACTTATGTCTTTACCTACGCTTAGCACGACCCGTCCGGTTTGTGTTTCAAAAAGTTAAGGCATCACAACTAGAAACAAGCAAAAAATGACAGAAACAGCCTCAAAACACCGATTTCTCTTCAATATTAGCAACCGAAACACAATTCGGTTACCAAAGGCCTTCTGAGCTGAGCTAACAATTGGCAATTTCTGAGCTACTTTGTTACTAATGGAGAGCTGCTACTAGTACTTGTATATTCCTGGAGCAGACATTGGCAAAGGTGGGTTTAATCCCCCTTAGGCTCTGACCTACCCCCATGCCACCGCTACCCCCGTCAGGAGTTACACCAAAACTAAAAATTTGAGGATTTTTCAACTTTGAAGCCATATTTCCCCACTTTCTTCCACGGGTCAGCCAATGTGGCTTATACCAAACTGTAGGGAATTGATAGCGCTACAATATTCTGAAATAAAAAAAACGGTGTAGGGGGCGTTCCAGACGAGCTAGGGGGCTCCAAAGGGGGTCGAAAAAAATTTTTTTTCATTGAAAATGGAATTCGACCGTTGATTCTGAAAGTACTCTAAAAGTTACCCTAAACCCCCAATTTTTAAGTCCCAACACTGATTAGTGCGCTAGAAATTCGATTTTGAAATTTTGGTCCCATAGTTAAGCGGACCGATTTTCAGAAGGCCGTACCTCGAGCGTGGAGCGTCGAATCGGGATATCCTTTTCGGTGGTTATATAACCTATACATACGTATTAGACGCCAAAGTTTCATTTTTGGGGTCTGAATATGGCAAAGGACGAAGACTCGATCGGTTCAGAGACTGACTCTTAATAAAATAGCCAAGATTGTTATAGGAAATAGAGAGGAACACTGTAATAAAAGACAGCATGCGCGAGTTGTGCATCAATGATCTGGTACAGTCGTGGAGTCAGATTCTGGTAAGTCTAACCAACAGAACAGAACTGTTAGGCGAACATTATAACTTGAGCATTGCCTCAGTCAGTATGGGAAAAGCAGTGCCTGTACCGGTTTTACGGTTTCAGTCGGAAAGTGGGCAGGAATCGGATTGCAAAGTGCCGGTGCTGTGTCTGAACGTAATCGGGGCCTACATAGCCTGGATAGAAGTGGGTCTGATCGCCAACGAACGGTTCGTGCCGCTGATTATGGAGGCTCTGAAGCGAGAGAACACCCAAGAAGCCGCCTGTAACTGTCTCTGCAGCATTCTGTCCAAAGGAATGGACTCCGCTCTCAAGATACAACTGGTGCAAGCGATGGACACCGTGCTCGAACAGAATGGCGTCTACTCTTTTGACCAGGTGGGCTTTTTTAAATGTAAAATGATGGATGATTAATCTGTACAGTCAGATAGTTAACGCCGTTTATGGTACCGGTCCCATACTTGTAACAGGGGGTCTGCGCCAACCCGACTTAGGCCAGCCCCCCGAGACCATTTTTCTGTAATTTTTTAGCAAATTTTTGCAGTTTTGGAAAAAAGTTGCCAGAATCGCGTGTAAAACAGCACTTTTTAGCTGTATATCAGCCAAAATAGCGTTTTTTAACGATTTTTGAGCGTGTTTTAGTGCCCAACCCCTCCCTAGAACTGGGGCCCAGATGCCCAAACCCCTCCCCCTTCGGCCGATGTACATGTAAGGTACCGGTACCTAAGGTAGTGGCAACATAGATGGCAGTGGCACCCCTACGTTCGCGGAGTGAGGTGGTGCCATATATGGCACCGGCACCAAACGTGGCAGCTCTGCCCGTGGCTTGGGTGCTGGTACGCATACATGTAACAGGGGGGTCTGCCTGCCTCCCACCCGACTTAGGCCAGACGCCCCCGGATGGGGGGACCACCGGGATGGGGGGACCCCCCCCCCCCCCCCCGAGACGATTTCACCGACCCCCCCCTCCGATTTTTCTGGCAAGTAAATTTTCGAGCAAATTTTTGCAATTTTTTACAATTTCACACACAAAAATTGCCAAAATCGCCTGCAAAACAGCACTTTTTAGCTGTATTTCAGCCCAAATTAGCGATGTTTGGCTCTTTTTAGCCAAAAATTGTGATTTTTTCGATTTTTGAGCGTTTTTTACTACCCACCCCCTCCCCCCAAAATTTTGGCTCAGACCCCCCCCCCCGGCCGGCGCCAGACCCCCCCCCCCAACCCCCCTCCCCCCATCGGCGGATGACCTGTTACATGTATGCTGGTACGTACCATGTACGAATGGTACCGGTACCATTACCATATTTGGCGTTAAGTGCCTGACTGTGTTATGAGGAAGGTGCTAAACAAGTGTCAGTAATATCAGTTTAGACGAACACTATTTCTGTTGGCCTTGAAAGTCTGATGTACGTAGGTGTTGGGTTGCAGGATTCGGACGAAGAGCGACTGTTTTACGTGGCGCAGCTGGTCAACTGTATTGGCTGTGTGCTAATCGAGTGCTGGCAGAAGTTAGTCTCTTTTTGTTGGTTCTGTTACAGAAAAATTGGCTAATTCAGCAGATAAATGGCGCTTTGTCATATCGTAATCGCTTAGGTCGCCAAAATTTTGGAGGAGCTATGGCCGGCCGAGGGGGTTTTGACCGAAAAAATCTTTTGTTTTTCCAAAAAGTCACAAAATTTCTCCCTAAGAAGGTCGCCAACATTTCCGGACGGGGGTTGTTGTTGTTGTTAGCCGCCGTTGGTCACACGCCCAGAAAAGCTGCTGCAACCACTGGCTGTGTCCATAGGTCCCTTGTTGAAAGTGTAGTTGGTTTGGCCCGGCAGCCAAACAAGTGTGGCGTATCATGAGGTTGCTGTCCACAGTCCGGGCAGGTTGGATCGGCTTCAGGGTGTAGCCGATGTTGATATGAACGTAGCAAGGTACTGAACCCTGACCTCAACTGTGCAAGAGTGCACCTTGTCCGCCGTGATAGTGTAGTCTCTGAGGCATGGATTGGCGGAGGTTCTTCTTGTAGCACCCGATTTGGGCCGAGCCATCCAGCCGCGAACTCCACATGGTAAGAGTGGATGTTTTTTAAGTGCTCCTTGAGGGAGAGGGCGCCGGCTATCGTGATATCTACCACTTCGGCACAACGGGAAGGTAGAGTTTCTTTCATTTGACGGGGCCGAGGGGCCAGACGCATCAGCTCTTCCAGTGGGTGGCCAGGGCTAGCGGCAACTGCTAGGAATTGGGCTGCTAGCAGATCGCTGTGGATCTTGACTGGTAGTACTTTTGTCTCATGGTGCAGATGGGCCATGGCCGACATCTGGTGACACCCAGTTATCGTCCGCAGTGCTGAGTTCTGTAGTACTTGCAGCTTCCCGAAGTTAGAATTGGAAATGTACGGGGCCCAAACTGGAGCTGCATAGTTAAAGATGGGTCTGCAGATGGCTTTAAAGGTTGTCAGCAGAGTTTCTTTTTGTTGACCCCATGAAGTACCGGCCAGGGCCCTGAGAATGGTGTTGCGGGAGGCAGTTTTGGCACAGGTACTAGTGATGTGCTGGCTGAAGGTAAACAGGGTGTCAAAGGTGACCCCCAGGATCTTGGGTGTCTTGCAGAGTGGAAGTTGAGCTTGATCCAATAGTACGTTTGGGTGGTAATCTGCCTGATGGGGGTCAGGGGTGAAAAGCGTCACAGACGACTTCTGATGGGATATCAGAAGGTGGCGGCTCTGGAGAAAATCAGCCACGGTGCGCAGGTAGTTAGTCAGCTCGTTTTCCAAAGCCGGTAGATCCTTGCCTGTAGCATAGATTGTGATGTCGTCTGCATAGGAAATCAGATGCAGACCGGCAGGGGGCAGAGGAAGATCTTCAAGATAGAAATTGAACAGAATTGGAGAAAGCGATGATCCCTGTGGGACTCCCGTTTTGACCAATCGCCCCTTGGAAATACAGTCTCTGAACTTTGTTTTGGCTAGTCTACCACTGAGGTAGTTACTAAGCCAGCGCACTGCTGATGGAGGGGTGGTGGAATCTCTTAGCTTGTTCAGTAGTAAGCTGTGCGCAACTGTGTCAAACGCTTTTGAAAGATCCAGTGCAATGGCGATGGTTCTGCTGGGGGTTTCCTTTGGTTAAAGCCCATTGCGATGTTATGTGAAAGGTGGAGCAGGGCTGTGGTGGTAGAATGTAGAGAGCGAAAACCATGCTGGTGAGGGGCCGCTGGTAGGTGTTCTTTCAGGTAAGGCAGCAGTAGCCGTTCCAGCACCTTCACAGATGGGCACAGGAGGGAGATAGGCCGGAAAGAGCTGGCCTCTTTTGAGTCTTTTCCTGGCTTTGGCAGTGGAATGATGACAGAGGCCTTCCAGATTGCGGGAATCTGGCATCTACCCAATGACAGGTTGTAGAGGGTAGTGAGAAACCGTAAACCAAGAGGGCCCAGATGTTTGAGGTGCAAGATGGTCAGCCCATCGGGGCCTACTGCCTGCGTTGTTTTTGCCTCCTTTATGGCTCTCGCCACTTGCTCGACAGTGAAGCTGATGGGCGTCGTGAGTGGGAGCTTCTTAATGCTTCGGCGCACCCTTCTGGTGTCCTTGGAAGAGGAGTGGGGACGAATTCTGGTGAACATTGAGTTAAAGAAATTAGCGATGTGGGGCGCCATCACCAACTGTCGTCCATTGCAGGTAATGGACGTGTTGGGAGGAAGGGACTGTTTGTTGTCCAAGCTCCTGATAGTACTCCACAGTTTGTGGGAATTGTCCTTATGACTGAAGGAGTCCAGGAAAGAGTGCCACTTCTCCATCTTGTAGGCACGAATCAGCTCCTGTATCTGTCTGTTCAGGATAGGAATTCGCTCATCGGTGTGGTGGCGACTGCGTAGGGCATCTCTCTCAGCCATAAGCCGTTTAGCCCCTGGTGGCAGATATGGACGGGTGAATTTGTGACGACCTGCCGGGATGCAGTGGGCAGCCGCTGTGATTAAGACCCTGCGGAGAGCCTTTTCCCCCTGTAACACGCATGTTGGCATAGCAGACTCGCGTAGAAGAACCTCTGTCTCTGCAGTGAAGCTTGCCCAGTCAGCCCTCTTGAAGTTGGTGAAAGTTGTGCGCTTGGTTAGCCGGACCTTTGGAGCGCCCTGATACTCGATGATCAGGGGGAGATGGTCAGAGCCCAAAGTGGTATGAGCAGTCCAGCTAGTAGTCGTAAGAAGACTGATTGATGCTAGAGAAATGTCCGGAGATGTAGGATTGCCCATCGGTGGGAGGCGGGTGGGCCGATCTGAGTTGAGAGCCGCCAAGTCAGAGGCATTGATGTGGTCTGCAAACAGAGCGCCTCTGGCATCTGACAACGAAGAGTGCCAGAGCGGATGGTGTGCATTGGCGTCTCCTAGCACCAAGGCATTGTCAAAAGACAGTAGAACAGATGGATCTGCGACATAGCCCTGTTGGCAAGAGCTATGCGGCGGTAGATAGAAATTGACAATGTGTAAGTCACTTTCCGATCCCGGTATAGAGATCGCCTGGGCTTCTAGGTGGGGATCATTATCGGGCAAAGACACAGTTTTGAAGCTGATTGAGTGGTGGACCAACATGAGCAGCCCACCTCCATTGCGAGGGCGATCTTTTCGAAGCACCGTATAGTTGGGGAAGACTGCAAGCTTAGACCGAGCTGACAACTTCGTTTCTTGGATAGCCGCGACATGAATAGAATGGGTAGCTAGAAAATCTAGCAGGTCCGCTGACTTGTTGCTGATACCGTTGATGTTGATCTGCAGACAGTTCAGGTTGAGATCAGGAGGAGGTAAGATCACTTTGGCACAACAGCGTCCCGCAAAACGCTGACTCCATGCATGGAGATTAGGTAGACCAGAACAAGCAAGGTGTAGCCAGCCCTTGCATTTACAGCACTGCAGACTGTTGCGGTTGACCGCTTGAGCACAAATGGTACAGAACCAACGTTGTGGGCCAGGATTAGTTTCAATATCTCCGGCTAGTAGCAGCAACCGGGCCATCCATGCCGGACAATCTGGATGGCCGTAGACCAAAAACACAGCAGGGAAACAGCCGCTTCTGGACGGGAGTCCATAGGCGGAGGGGGAGTGGAGTCCATTTGCTGTCTGTCCAGACAGGCACTTCCACCACAAGCAGGCGGACTCCATTGGAAGCACCGGACGGGGGTAGCGCCTACCGGCGAGGGTGGGTAAACCTCCCTCCTCACATCTGCCCCATGTATAGCTGAAACTCGTCAAAAGTTGCTAATTTGGGCTGAAATGCAGCTAAGACGTGCAATTTTACACTTAATTTTAGCAATTTTCGTGTCTGAAATTCTAAAAAAATGAAAAATCATTGACCAGAAAAATCGCAACACAGGCAAGACCCCCCTGTTACTAGGTATGGCCAATGGTTTTCAAAAATTCACGCTACAGCAAACAAATTATGCTAAAACCGCCGATAACATGACCGGATACGATAATTTACGCAAAAAACCGCACTTGATTCCATGAAGAATTAGAAAAATGCGATCTAAAAACATCCGTCTGCGAAGAACTTTTGTATGGCGCACTTGGTACCATTTTTAATTATGGGCAATAGATTTGAATAACTCGCGCTACAAGCAGAAATTTATGCTAAAACGGCAATAGCATGACCGGATGCGATTATTTACGCAAAAAACCGCACTTAATTTCGTGAAGAATTGGAGAAATGCGGGTTCAAAACAGCCGCGTGGATCAAATCGCGTAAATTAGTGTTTATAACTTGGTCGCCGTCCCAACGGTGGCTGATTTTCTATGGCGCGTGTTACAAAGATGAAACCAACTTGATTGTTTAAAATCTACTAGAAAGATGTGAATATTCGTCGATCAGCTAAATTAATGCGAAAAAGTATGATTGCAAGTGTTGGGTACAATAAAAGCCTGAAATGGCAAAAGTTTAGGGTTGAAGAAACTTCAACACCGTTTGTGGGGTTAACGGCAAAGAGCAGAGAGCAAATTCTTATATCATTCGAAAGTCTGAAGTCTACTGTAGACGGAACCGATTGAACATCTTGCGCCGAATTCGTCGTTTTTTCACAAGAGCGAGGAACATGAAAAAAATCCACGAAAATGCCCATTTTCAATAGTTAAGAAAGAATCAAATTTGTGGGGACCATGCCCAAGTGCGGAAAGAAAAAAAGCGGTGCTATATAGGTAACGAGTTGCGCTTATTTTAAATCCGGTTGAACAAAATTTGAATCAACTCTCCTTTCAGCAGAAAATGGCCATTGAAAAACGACGAATTCAGTTTTCGAGAGGAAAATGCCCTTTAACGGCCGAATTGTGATTCAAAATGCATCTTATTCGATAGCTCACACTCTGTTTCATTTAAATACATCACATCCCCCTATCAATAACGGAACACAGAAAAGCATTTGCGCTTGAAAGTTGCAAAAACCGTTTTGGACCACTTTTTGGCTGTGATTTTGTATTTTCTATTCCGCGCCGCGCGAACGTGCTTTGGCCATCCCTACTGTTACACGTATGTTCTAATCATAGTTCATAGTGCTGTTGCATGTATGGGAAGAGCAATGATTGTTTATTATAAAGTTTGGTTATCAGATGGGCCAAGTCGGGTCAGGGCAGAGAGGCGGCCTCGGCACTGTCTATGCTGGAGACGAAACTAGCCCTCATGCTGTTGCTGCTGTCCCACCCAGACGACGATGTTTCTGGTTGTGTAACCGAGTTCTCGCACCAGTACGTCATGTTACTGAAGCAACTGTCTCCCTTGACGCAGTCACAGAAGAACTTTGTTAAGGTATTTATTAATTGATTAGAGCTCAGTACCCCCTGCCTCCTTTTTAACCTAAGCAAAGGCTTCAAACTTGGGCTTAGATTGAGACTTAGGCTTAGGTTAAGTTTGCCAAGCGGGTAGTCTGTTTTCGTAAAAGAACTAAACGCAAGTCTGACTGAAAGGTCGGTGGTTGTGTGAGGTGATCTTCTAATAAGGAATCGGAATTAGTATAGCCTTTTTGCAAATTTAGTGCTGCTTTCAGCAATTACTCACTACAGTACTGCGCAAGTACAGATACCCGGACGATTATTCGCACGAATCTGAGGTAAGTGCTTTTTTGGTCTTATCTGACTGAAACAGCTCAAATTAACATAGTCCACAGTACATTGATTGATGGATTAGATTGGTTGAGTCAAGCTGCTCTTCAAACTTTTGTAATTTTTAGGAAAAGCTATAACACACAGTCTTCTAGAAATGTATAGAGTACGGTATCGTACTGTTTTACATGATACCGTATGGTGAAAGTTTTTGTACAATGCCGTTAAACTTAGTTGTACAATACAATACCGTACAAAGTTTGTTCGTAAGAATAGGTTTTAGTACAATACCGTTTTATTCTTCAGTGCTATATTCGGCACACATGTAACAGGTGGTCTACCGAAATGGGTTGTGTTTTGAGTACTAAAAGTCAGAATTTCGGGCGATCTGAAGCGTTATTTAGGCCTGAAATTCAGCTAAAAAGAGATAGAACTGCTGCTGAAAACCGTTTTACAGGCAGATTTAGTGAGTGTTGTGTCTAGTGACCTAATGATACTTGCGTCGCCGTTGCGTTAGATACTGAAGAAGTTTATCAACTAGTTGACACTCGCACACAACACACGCAAGCACACGCACACAGATGCAACCACTCGGTAACTTGACAATACAAACACAATCGCTTCATCACTCCCCATCCGGATGTCGACTGGGCCTCAACTGTGCCTGACAGCCGGGGAAACTATCTGAATCGATATGCTCTGCCTCTGCTGACTCGGAGTCTCCAATAAGCTGCTCTGTACCGACACCGTGCTGCTGACTCCATCTTTTGCGCGCCACATTTCGGCCTTTCTGCGGCTTTGCCTTCAACTGCTGACATGTCATCGGTGTAACGGAATTCCATCTCTTGTGAAGCGAATTCAAATGAACTGTGATTCTTCTCCTCCTCCGTCCTCGTCTTCTCACTCTCTTTCCTCTTCTCCTCTCAACTCTTCTTCTCTTCTTCCTCCTTCTTTTCTTCATCCTTCTTCCTTTCTTCATCTTCCATCTTCTTCTCATCACGACGAGAATATGTGATTCAGTGTGAGTGTGGGAGTGCCTTGTGTTTTGTATATCGTGCGGTTGTGTGGTGTGATCCAGTGTGTGCGTGTATTGTGTTGTGTTGCATACAAGACTAACAAGTAAAGACTCCACATTTCGTTTCAATACATAGAGGTTGGAATTTGACTGTTGCAGGGGGAGAACGAAGCTCTGTTTATGGAGTACAGAAAGGAACTGAAACTGATCTTTACCAATGTAGGCATGCTGGATAGCGAGCTAATGGTGGAAACTGTAGAAGAGCTGGTGTTTGGCTCGCTGACCAGGTGTCAGTCGCTGCCGTACCAGGACGTTGAATTAGCTCTAGTCATGATCTACATTATTGGAGAGGCTATGTCGGTAAGCTACCAAAACCTACGAGAGAGACAGATAAACTTGTTGTCTGTATCACAGTTGTTAAAAAAGATTTTGTTTGAAGGCCAAAAATTTTTGCTTTTTTTTAAATTTTTGAAACAATGCCGAATCTCGGTAGATTTTGGTAGCCAACAGTAAAAGAGAAGTTTATAGTGCCTTTTTGGAATAAGCCACATGTTTAAACTCAAAATAGAGTCTAACGTGAAGTTTGTCTGACAATTATTTGGGTTTCTTATGCCAAAATGCGCTTTTTTGTTTGATTGAACAGAACAAGAAACTCTTCCATCAAAGAAACTCTAGAAAAGTGTTTATGTGAAGTACATTTAAATTGGAGGAAGTCTTTCGAGCCAACAGCTAATTTTGTGCTAAAGTGAAATGCAGTTGTTTCTGACTAATTTTGCAAAATTCCATTTAATTAGTTTGCCCGGTTAGACTATTTGTATTTCGTTTTTGTCTGTATGTTGCAGACCAATCAAGGAAGTTTGTTCACCTCTAAAGATCCGAAAGCGCTGAAGCTGAGAAATATGTTGCGATTGGTAGGTGAGGGAATAGACGTACAAGGTGCCAGCAAACAATGACAGCCCTTCCCCAGAGTGAACAAAACTAAACTGTTTGACTGTGCAACCAGACCTACGTTTCTGACTGTACAGGATCTACTGTATGGACCGACCTAATCGCTATTGCTGCTTTCCTGGGGATATAGTTGTATGCGGCTATTAACAACAGCAACATTGGAATGACTATTGCACTAAGTAGCAGACATGGGCTAGCATTTCGGCTGAGGGGGGGTAGAATTTTCAATTCCTGAGGGGGGCTGAGGGGGGGTAGGAGCTCCTGAGGGGGGGGGGCTGAGGGGGTGGTAAGCCAAAAAGTCCGATTTTTGGCGAAAATCAGGGTTTTTTGGCTTATTTTTCATTAAAATAAGTTAAAATTAGCTATTCTGAGCTCATTTACGCCTATTCCAGGCATATTTTTATCATAATTTTCTATATAAACTTCTTCCAAAAAATTCCTGAGGGGGGGTAGCGGCCGGCTGAGGGGGGGTAGGTCAGAGCCTGAGGGGGGCCAACCCCCCCCCCCCAGCCCCCCCCCCCCCTTTGCCCATGTCTGCTAAGTAGGACATTTTATTGTGGGTTTGTACTGCAGCTCAATATTCAGTGTTCCTCTGTTGACATCATGAACAGCTTGAAGATGAACAAATTACGAAGACAAAAGTGACTTTTCATCTTCAATCTGATGGTGACGCCAATAGAGGAACGCTGAATATTGATTTGGTTTGGTTTGGTTTGGATTTATTCGCCCTGCCCAGCAGCGACCAGCCGCTGATCTGAGGCCAACATTACAACGAGAACGTATGGCAGAGTACCGAATGTACTGGAGGAAGGGAGAAGGGTGGCAGATGAATGGTGATGAGTCAGATTCGATGGAGGGCAGCCAGGAAGTTGATAAGATGTTGCATGTCAGCTGTATGGCCAAAAAGGAGGCGAGCGATTCGAGGATGAGGTGGGAGAAAGGTGGTGCATTGCGTTCGATATAGTAGGTGGGGCAGTTAATGATGATGTGCCGTATCCGTATGGTTTCGAGTTTACCAGAGGGACAAAGAGGGGAAGGGGCATGACGGAGGCGTTGTAGCCATTGACCAATGGGAAAAACGCGGAGGCGCAGGCGAGTGAGGACTACTTGATCAGAGTGGGGGAGGCGATCGATGGGGTCCTCTCGGATTGGGTGAGGGCAGAACCGATGGTACACGGGAGCAAAGGGGGCTCTGGCGCCATTGCTGAGTACACTGAAGTAATGTCTGAGATCGAAGCAGCTTGCGGTAGCTATGGTAGGGGTAGGCTGGAGAGAAAGGGAGAGGTAGGTCAGCTCCCAGTTTGGCCAAGGCATCTGCGCGATCGTTGCCAGGAATGCCGGAGTGACCAGGTATCCAATGAAGGACAACTTCAGTGTGAAAGTGATAAAGCGGGAAAATAAAACGGTACTCTAGCGCACACGATCAGGATGTAATGTTGAAAGGGTCTGGGGTGCAAGGACCCTTGCGAGAGGACAGACGTTCATGCAGGATAGGACTGCACACCATGCACCCCGAAGGGGAACTTCTGGCATGGATTCAAGAGAAAAAGGATGGTAGATAGAGAAGAGGTTGGCCGAAAGAAAGTGTGGTGATTGATTAGCCGAAAAGAGGGGCTGGGCATTAGCAGTAAGACAGCTTTGCTATGGTGCAATGCGAGCCCGCCCTACTCCCACCTCCCACGGCGTGGACGTTCCCAGCCAGGGGAGGCGCTGAATATTGAGCTTGTGAGTATAAACCCACAATAAAATGTCTCCTACTTAGTAGAATAGTTCTTCCAATGTTGTTGTTGTTAATAGCCGCATACACCTATATCCCCAGGAAAGCAGCAATAGCGATTAGGTCGGTCCAGACAGTAGATCCTGTACAGTCAGAAACGTAGGTCTGGTTATACAGTCAAACAGTTTAGTTTTGTTTACTCATTGTTTGCTAGCCCCTGTACATACTATACATACAGTTCATAACTGTTCTGTCTAGATGGTGACCTCTGGAGTATCTCAAAGCCGTCAGATGGCAGTTAATCTGGAATATTTCGAGAATGTCTGTCGCTACGACAAATTCTTTGCAATTGAATCTGATCTCGTGGCCGAAGTTCTGGTAGGTTTAAAAGGAAAATAATTTCTTTGCTTGCAAAATGATCCAAACTTATTTCTTACAAGCTATAGTTTAGTCTAGTGGCTATAAACAAATAATGTTTAAAAATAAATTCAGAGCTGCATAATCCTTTTGCCCATTGTACTGTATGTGTAGAATTTTGTCTATAGGCATCGTTTCTGGACGACAGAGGTCTGAGACACAACTCAAAACGGGTGCGCAGTCGGTCGGCTTATTTATTCTCCCGATTCGTCAAACTGCAAAAGTTAGTGCTTACGTAGTATTTTTCTCAGCTTCTACTTCGTGTTCAGTTCACTAGTTATATTGTGGGCGGTTTGTGTCCCAATACTGAATACAGATCGGGACCGTGTCCGTATAGGTCATCGACCGTCATGGGCGGGGTCTGTCGCCGGCTGGTTGGGAGGTCTGACCCAAATTCTATGGGCGGGTTGGTACTAAAAACCGCTTCAAGTCGCAATTTTTGGCTAAACGTCATCAAAAATCGCTAATTTTGGCTCAAATACAGCTATGTAAAGTAAAACATACATGGGCCGGAAAAATCCGGAGGGGGATCCCGAAAAAAAGTCCGAAAAAACGCCAATTTTGCCTTAAGCGAAAATATATAATAAATGAGGGGGGCTTTAAATAATGAAGGGGGCTCGGGGACGGGGTATGGCCAACCGACAGGGTTATGGGCCGGCGAGACACAAAAATTGCCAAAATCGCCTGTAAAGCAGCACTTTTTAGCTGTATTTCAGCCCGAATTAGCGATTTTCGACGGTTTTTAGCCCAAAAATTGAGATTTTTTCGATTTTTGAGCCTTTTTAGTGCCCAACCCCCTCCCAAAATTTTGGCTCAGACCGTCCCCGGCCGGCGCCAGACCCCCAACCCCCGTACCCCTTCGGCGCATGGCATGTTACATGTATGGGGTAAACCCCTCACCCCGGCCCATGTATGTGTAAAAAGTGCTGTTTACAGGCGATTGTGCCAATTTTGTGTCTGACTAAAATTCTAAAAAAATGTAGAAATAATTGCTGAAAACCTACCTGAAAGAAAATCGGAGTTGGAGGTCGGAAAATCGTCTCGGGGGGTCTGATCGCGATCGCGGGGCTAGCATAAATCGGGTAGGGGCAGACCCCCCTGTTACGGTTGGTTAGTCTATCTTAAAAGACTCAGTCTTTTGAATGGCTAAGTTCAAATAAAGAAGTTCAGGTCGGTGTTGCAAGACTACGTAGAGGAAATTCTGAGCAAGTTGGACGATCTGCTGGCAGTGAGTCCTCAGACTGGCCAAGAACGGCTGATCACAGCCGACGACCAGTTGTTCTTGTACGAAGCCACCGGAACTTTGATCGTCTTCGGAAACTTTCCTCCTCAGGTACCACCTGATCGGTTAGACAGTCCACTATTCATGCACTTCCACGTGTCAGTCGTCAAAGTGAACATGTGGAGGTGCATAGTTAGTGCTTCAAGTAACAAATGTGGCTAAAATTTTGAGAGTAAAAATTCTGAGGATCTGCGTGTGTTGTGTTGTAATTTCAACGAAACCTGTACACGGACTGAAATTTGTTGGCTGGCTGGGTCACAATCCGAAGTTTTGAGCTGGGGTCCACCTCGGTCTGCCAATGTCGGGCTGAGGTTTCGGCCGTTTTGGTTGGTGGGTGTATGAAGAAGGAAGGTCTGTTGTATGGTAAACCCCAAGGGAGGCCCTTGTACATGGCACGTACCGCCTATCAACTTAAACAAGATGC
Source organism: Sabatieria punctata (assembly GCA_030248155.1). Classification (NCBI taxonomy): domain Eukaryota; kingdom Metazoa; phylum Nematoda; class Chromadorea; order Araeolaimida; family Comesomatidae; genus Sabatieria; species Sabatieria punctata. The sequence continues at coordinate 20,944 of JASANB010004107.1, forward strand.
TGATACCATTCCTAGTAGCACCACATTGATATGTAATTAATTTTACCATAACATTGGTCAAGTTACCGACTGTAAGTTGGCTTTGGGCGGTACAGTTTGGCTAAAACGAAGCAAATAATTAGTATATGGTGTTTTATTAGAAAAAGAAATTCTACATGGAGAGACTGGTGGGCAGTCTGGTGCACAAGTTTCTGGAAGGTCTCACAGCTCTGGACACAATCTCGGCCGCTCCGGAAAGGAAGATGGTTCTCGACTTCCTCAACAATATTATGGCCTACACTAGGTACTGCACTTTACTTAGTCTACCTACATCATGCCCCACCTCTGATTAGACCACTTGTCCATCTCGTTCACTGCCTAAAATCATACATAGGCCGCGGGGGTAAGGGATTTTCGCTTATTTAAGGCAAAATAGGCGTTTTTTTTACCTTTTTCCGGGGGGGACTCCTCCCCCACCCCGATATCTCTAAACCCCCTCCTGATTTTTCCGGCTCATGTATGCCTAAAATACTTTATAAATCGATAGGTTTTCCTTGGAAGTGGCTATAAAGTTGTATTAACACTCAAGTAGAAAAAAAGATCGCTCGGCGACTTTTCCGTAGGGCGACACGTTTGTAATCTACGCATGGACACGCCGCGCTACATCTTCCGACTGCAACCTGTGGCGCGGCGTGTTGGTGCGTAGATTACAAACGAGTCGCCGTACAGTGGGGAGAATCACTGCGACTGTTACGTTTTAACGAAAATGACCAAATATGGTATTAAAGCACTGCCCTAGATCTCCTGATTATTATTTTACACGTCAACATCTAATTACTACATGACCGTTCTGTCATTCACTTACTAAAATAATCGTAGCATTCGACCCCATTGATGGATAAATTGCCGCACGAACGTGCTGGTAGTTATGACAATTTGCTATCGCTTAACATAAATATAAGAACATTCGACCAAACCCCAGGACTGCCGTCCAACTATAAACAAAAAATTGGTCAAAACTTGTCTACGTACACTTGAACCACTAATCTGCGCAAGTAGTGACCCCACATACAGAAGAGTCGGCCATTTTCCAGCTCTATTCACGCTTAAAGCTGCCCTTTGAACGAGCAATCTTTGTCCCCACCCAAGCCTCCCTGACTGTACAGTAGAACAGTATGGTTTTTTCAGTCGCACAACCAAAGCCTTCAGTAATCAGCTGAGTATGAATGCGTGCATGTGTTCGGACGTATTTCTACAGTTGATGACTGTACGTTTATTTCTCTTCCTTTCATCCTGACACTGACATAGAATCAGTCTTCAGACCTTTCTCGGCTCAGTCAGTACAGAGAACTCCAGCTTGCTGTACGGTCTGAGACAGTACCTGCACAGAATGGTGATCTGTATGGAGCAGGAACTATTGCCCTATCTGCCCGGCATAATTCAGAAGTTTATGGGCGTGGCTGCCGATATGAAAGCACTGCAGGACTTTCTCTCCCTTATACAGCAGATAATTTCTAAGCATAAGGTCAGATCTGCCAATGATCATGCTGTAGTACAGAACATATAGAGTTTATCTATCCGGGGATTTGTCTTGCTCTAACTTTTGAGTTAATCAATCAGTTTCGTTGAAGTTTTAACACAACGTGAACACAAGCTCAGTATCTTTACTCTCAGAATTTTAGCCAAGTCTGTCACTTTAACCACTAGTTATGCACTTCATGTCTTCAGCATGTGGAAGTGCATAACTAGTGGTTGAAGTGACAAACTTGGCTGAAATTTTGAGAGTAAAGATTCTGAGCTTGTGTTCACGTTGTGTTAAAATTTCAACCAAATTGATTGATGAACTCAAAAGTTGCAGCAAGACGAAACCCCAGGTAAGTAAATGGGGCTGTATTTATTTCAGAAGGCTGTGATTCCGCATTTGCAAGGCGACATTTCCGTGCTGCTACAGTCAACCTGGTCGGCGCTCTGTGCGCCCTACGATGCAACAGACGAGGCGGTGGGTAGGGACGTGGCGTATCTGCGAAGGGCCTATTTCCAAGTGCTCAATGCCATTGTTTCCAACGACGCTCTCACTTTGTTGGTGACAGCCGGACCCTCTGTACTGGACACCACACTAACTTCTCTCACTGAAACTGCACTCAATTGCTCCGATCCTCTGGTAAGATTGGTCTTTTCTTTTTGGTTTGCTTTGTGGAGGTTATACTCACTAGCTAATGCGGGGAATATGTACGTACGTACGTGTACATACTGAAAGAAATGTGTGTTTAACCCACTCGTCTAGTCTGTATATTGATTGTTTCGTTGGTTCTAACACGTAAACTCTCTTCATTGGTGCCAAGACCAAAATTTTGTTGTGTTGTTGTTGTCCGCACCCACTCTCTCTACCACTACTACTGTACGTACTCCTGACACGACCACGACGTCCTCTACCACTACCACTATCACTACTATGACATCTCCGACCATTTCTACGTCCACATTGACTGCTACTCTCCTACAAGTTTCGCCCTTCAACTGTTCCCATTCGTATGTCTCTCAAGTTCGCTTCACTTCAACTAACTCCTTCCGTTCTCCATCTGAGGGGAGTGATGCCATTCGTTCCAAACACCACAAACCTACCGAGTTCAATGTGTCCATGAGCCCACAGTTCCACGTGTCCTTCAAGCAGAGCCCAAGCGAATACAACCCCACTGAATGCAGTCTCTCCGTTTCTCTACTACCTACCTACCTCCTTCTGTCCGGCCAAGTGATTGGTTGGACTGTGTTTGTTGTTAACAACCTTATCTTCGTGTTGATAAAGTTAAAGTACTCTACCCCCTCTCGTTTTCCCACTCTGGTGCGAGTTCCTCTTCGTCTCTCACTCTCTTCCGCCCAGAACTGGATGTTCAGCTTCCGTTCCTGTCTCTCTCCGTTCCTTTCACATACAGCCTCCTCGATTCCTGTTCATCCGCGTCTCCATCTCCCAACTCCACCCAATCTCTCCATCTGTGGGCAGGATCAGGATCACCGCCAAGCGTCTCTCCTTATTTCGTCCTCGATTCCCTTCAAGCAGAGCCCGAGCGAATACAACCCCACCGAATGCAGCTTCGTTTCCCTTCACAAGTTCAATGCAGTTCGGTTCGGTTCAGTTCGCAGCGGTTCCAACTCGTCTCCAAGTTCCTGTCCACTCCAACGGCGGTCAGGCATAGAAGAGGCCCTCCATAGGGGAGTGATGAAAGAAATGTGTATTTAGCCAACTCGTCTAGTCTGTATATTGATTGTTTTGTTGGTTCTAACAAGTAAACTCTCTTCAATGCATACATCACACACTAAAAATTGCTAAAATCGTTGTGGCCCGCCTTTTTGGCGGACCTCCCGGCTCGGCCCGTTTGCCATTTTGCACTGGGCCTAAAACCCCAATTTTCTCCACCCGGGCCGGGCGGCCCGTGCAGGTCTCTACCCAATCCCCCCCCCCAGAATTTGGGCTCAGACCCCAACATAGGTACATTACAGTGACCGAGCAGGAGAAGTTTTTTAGCGAAAACTAACGTTTTTTCATTGCTAACAAGACTTTAGTGCCCATAATCTGTAACAAGAATCAAGTGCAAGTTTGCAGACGCAGCGTCAGTGTTTCGGCGTGGTTCAGAAGATGGCAGTGGGAGTGAAGGAGAGTGCTGACCAGGAGAAGGGTTGGTTCGACCGGTTCATGCTGGAAAGAGCCACTCCCTGCTGCTTTCAAGCGCCGCTCAACCACTACTTCGATCTGACCGACGCTCAGTGGCTGCTGGTTCTGCACGAAATCGCCAATTGTTTGAAGAAGTTTTACGAGTACAAGGTAGGTTCTACTGCAATATCTACCTTTGTTTAGTTTTCTTCTCAATTTTTGTTGTACTAGAGTATAGAGAAACTAAATAATGGCTGTACAGGCGAAACTAGGTTTCGCTGCTGAATTGCGAGGGAAGTGGCGTGCACTTATGCATGACGCGCTGATTATCCGATTTAGATACAGTGACAGGTGTCTCTACACAAATATGAGTGTGTATGATTTTAGAGTGACATGTACATACAATATTTGTGCGATCACTGTTTGAACAGTTTATCAATGGAAAATAGTCAAGAATTCGTGTCTGTACTGAAAACGTCGGAAACAAAGGGTCTCCAAAAATACTTGAAGGTAATTTCTATGCTGTGTTTTAGTGGTTGTTCTTACTATGTTTTGGTTTAGAACTTCTTTGATTTCTACAAGAAAAGGTGATATTATTGTGAATATGTTGTTGATTTTTGAGTTGTTAAATTAAAGTAGAAACAGCAAACAGAGTGGTTATTGATGAAATTAATAACAATGATCTGTCAACTCGTCATGCAACTCAATAGCTGCTGCGTGTCACATTTGGATTAGAGCGGTTTTTTTTTGCTGCGAAATCTAACGAAATATGTATGTTTTGTCAAATACTGTATGTAACAAGGAGTCTGACCCCACCAGACTTAGGCCAAACCCGCCTAGACTTTGCTTGCAGAGAAATTTGGAATGGTATGTTTGAAATTTTGGCGAAACCGGCAGCAAAAAAAAGATTTGTTGTCATTATTAGTGAATTGGGCTAAATTCTATGCTGCAAGCAATCAGCTTGGTAAGACTTATTGCTACTTCGACTGCCTCCTTAGAATACACAAGAAGCTTATCTAAAAACAAACACGTAGATAAGAAGTCCAAATACAGCCTGCAACCCAGATTTGCTGATCAGCAAAAGCAGACAGATAGAGAAGAATAGGATGGAAGCGGTCGGTTCTCAGTTAGTCAACCGAGTCCGAATCCCTAAAATGGAAACCGATTCCCAAACCAGCCATAAAGAGCTTCAAAACCTGCTGCAGGAGGCAGAAGAAAAGAACGGTTCCAAGTCACCCGGCGTTCGACAGTATTATCGTGAACAGTCAAAACTGCTGCAACTGTTTGCCAAGGACGAAGAGAAGATGAAGGAATTCGACGAAAGAATGCGAAACTCGTCGGAGCACGGTCATTTAAAACGAGAGCCGTCCAGAGCTGAAAGAACTGAAAGATTGCTGGCGTCTGTCAGTCTGGCTGTCAATGTGCTCTTGCTGATTGCTAAATTGACCGCTACTGTTTTGTCCGGCTCATTGTCCATTGTCAGCAGCTTGGTCGACTCGGCTGTCGACCTCACCAGTGGATTAGTTATTACGGTTTGTTTGTTTGTTTGTTTGATTACATTGCACTGTCCAACAGGCGCTCTCTTTAGAGCCTTCCGATCCGATCCCATATAGTGGGGGCTGTACGGCCCTACGATCAGACCAACATGTACAGGGTGTGCCAAAAAAAAACAACCCAGCAGAGTTTTTGCTGTAGCAATCGCAAATCTCAACCGATTTGAATGAATCCTTTTTTAAATGAAAGATAAATAAATTCTTGAAAGATTGATGTACCGTTTATTAAGATAGCCTGCTTAGTTCCTGAGATATTTGTCCTCAAAGTCAAAACAGAGATTTTGGCAATGAACAAGAGTGGTAAAGAACAACCCAGCAGATTTTTTACTTTTGCAACCATGAATCTGAACCGATTTGATTGAACCCTTTTTTGAATGAAAGACTGATAAATTCTTCAAACATTGATGTACCGTTTATTAAGATAGCCTGCTTAGTTCCTGAGATATTTGTCCTCAAAGTCAAAACAGAGATTTTGGCATTGAACAAGAGTGGTAAAGAACAACCCAGCAGATTTTTTACTTTTGCAACCATGAATCTGAACCGATTTGAATGAACCCTTTTTTGAATGAAAGACTGATAAATTCTTCAAAGATTGGTGCAATTTTTATTGAGATTCACAGTTTCGTTCTTGAGATATTTGCCTTCTAAGACGAAACAGATTTTGGCAAAGAACAAGAGCGATTCCGTTGCATTTCATAATAAAGCAGATTCCTACTGCTGGGGCTAATGATACTCTAGTGTTGAAGTAAACCGAGTTTCTGTGTCACCTGTTAAGCCTCCAATAGACCTTAGTAGTAGCAGGAATCCGTTTTATTACAAAGTGCAGAATAATAAAAGAATCCCTCTTGTTCACTGCCAAAATCACTGTTTTGACTTTGGGAGCCAATATCTCAGGAACTAAGCAGAGTAAATTAATGAAAATTTCATCAATCTTTTAAGAATTTATTTATCTTTCATTCAAAAATGGATTCATTCAAATCGGTTGAGATTTGCGGTTGCTACAGTGAAAAATCTGCTGGGTTGTTTTTTTTTGGCACACCCTGTACATTTCGTGACCCCATATCGTATCATCTCATCTCCATTTCGGATGCTATCGCCAACTCAAGGCTCAGCCAGCCTTGGGGTATCTAGCGGTTAGGTTTACTCGAGAATTCAATCAACCTTAGAAAGAAGAAGAAAAAGTTTATTCAGTAGCACAGCATACCGTACATACGTACTTCTAAGCAGTAGGCGGGCTGGGCCGATTGACCCGGCTCGAAATCGAAAGCCCTCCCATACAGAAACTCTGATAGATCAAATTTGGCCAGTTTAAAACGAAAGTTTGAGACCGACCGTGAGTTTACAATTAGGTTTCGTTAGGAGGTCCCTAACGATTACATCGCTCAACTCCTGAGAGGTAAGTTATCTACTGCCCAGAATAACTTGTTACGCCCAGCCAATGCGTCACATTCCATGACCAAATGTTCAGGCGTCCTAATTCCTCCTCCTCTAAGCAAAACGAGCATGTTGGATCATCCACCAAGCTCATGATACTAAGATGTCTATTAAGGTTACTACTGTGTGTGTCCAGTTAACCAACCGACCACCAGTTTTACTAAACCTAAGTAATTTTCTGGTTACCACCGATCTGGGTCCCAGAA
>JASANB010004108.1:0-62775 GCA_030248155.1 Sabatieria punctata
GTAGGCCGTAAGGCCCCTGCACATCAGATCGGATCGGATCAACTGCTGGTCCTTTATTTTAAGACTGAAGCAAACAGTGTTCTACAGTACATATTAGAAAACGGTCAGATTTTCAAATTTGTAGGTGGGCCCGGCCCAGGGGCCTTTGCTGCACGCACGCCTGGCTCAAATCTTCACTCGACCGGAGCTTGGTCACGTCCGACCATGCTCGGTCTCTAACCCCATTACGTACGCAATAATAAAGTAAATTTTTATCAGTATCTGCCTACGTTTACGATCGCATTGTATCAAGAATAGAAAAAGTGTTTCTATGTGCACAATCACAATCCAAAGATTTAGCCGTGTTGCGTTAATTGTGGTCGTACTGTATGTTTGATCGGTGCAGCCTGGTAACAGTGTTGCCGATCCAAAAATTGTAATTTTTTGTAAAATAAACCGAACGCTTATTTGTCACACCAAAATTGTATTCTTGCCAAAAAGCGAAATTTTCAGCCCAAAAATTATTCAGTTTCAGTTGATTATTGCTATTTTTACCAAAATTTTATGGTTAAAACACTGCAAGTCTTCCTTCCTGGCATTCTGTAGCATTGAATACATTTTCATTTAATGTCCTTGTTCTTCATTCGCTCTGCCCTTCAGTGTCCATCAAACAGTGTCCCCTCTACTAGAACATTGCTGTTTCGTAACATAATCCGGAAATTCTGATTAATTTTGCGCAATTTCATCGTCAAATAAATCTTCGCGTCTATATTCTAGAGTTGGCGCCCGGCGGATGCGAACGGGTGCGACTGGTTGCGAAGTTGCGACTGGTTGCGATGTTGCGAAGTTTAGTAGTCGCCACATAAAACGCGGTTACAGTGTAAAACGAGCTAGTTCCAAGCATGGACGACTAAAAACTACTGGACTGATCGCGCTCCCGCCCGCTAATACATACTTAGGGTAACTTTACAAGTTCATATCTTTGGAATCGTTCGACCTACAAACAATATAAATACATCTTTAGAATCCTCACGGTATCAGCAATCGAACGCTGTGCTCAAATCGCTTTCAAACACACTACAAGAAAAGTCGATTTTTTTCCATCGCGCAAATTAGGATTACCGATCAATGTTGCGCAGATTAGGTTGCACCACAGTACAGAGCTCGGCCCCCTCTACAACTTTGGTCATATGGCCCAAAGCGCTCCGACGCATCCATAAGGAGTTATTTGCAAAAAACTCTGAATATATTAAATACATAGGAAACATGCATTAACAGCAGAGAAGCGACCGGAAAAAAGAATATCAGACAAGATATTATGAACACTGGACCAAAATCACAGGAGAATGAAAGTAGCATTACATACAGTTACCGACTATGTCCAAATTTTTTATTTTGGCTTGCGCACTGCGCTTAACACCAGAAGCAGTGAGCTTCTTGACAAGGTTTTTACATATGCAGTTGAAAAATTTGGTGACGAGAACTCGGGCAAACGAGTGACCCTGCAGACAGGAAAGCTCAGAAACCAGAATGTCAGCAGCTGGGAATCCTCTTCTAACAGCAACAAGACGGTTTCAACAAATACTGGCCGGTGAAAATCGCAGTGCATTAACTTGTCCTTGCGAGTACTTAGTAGTGTGGTTAGTACATAAAAAAAGGACTTGCAGCTGGACATGTTGTCACTGTTTGTTTGTAGAGCAGTTTTCTAGCGCTAATTGATTTAGAGCAAGTGCGTACGTGATACACCTACGGAACAACCATCTACGTCAAGATCAATTTAATATTTGGCCAAAAATCCGTTTTTTTTCAAGCGAAATAAAATTTTCCAGTTATAAGACCATGGTCTTCAAAAGGGGGCCAAAAAGTGACCCTAAATTTGGGCATTTTCCAGTTATAAGACCAGGTCTTGTAAGTGGAAAACTCCGGTAGTACCCACCCATACATACATACATGGGCCGGAAAAATCCGGAGGGGTGTATGGAGATCTCAGGGAGGGGCGGGGACCCGGAAAAAAGTCCAAACAAACGCCTATTTTGCTTAAATAAGCGAAAATTTCTCCCTCCAGGAGGGGGGTCGGAAAGGGGGTATGGCCGATTGAGGGGGCGGTGTTGGATGGCGAGGGGGTAAACCCCCCCTTACCCTACGCGGCCCATGTATGCTAGTACCAAGAATATATTATTGATAGTACCGATAAATGAATGGAAAAGGAACACAAGAAAAACCGGGGGCAAGCCAAATCTCATGCCACTTTTCTACCCTTATCTCATTCACTAATAGAAGAAAGAAAACTGAGGTAGGTAGGCAAAAAGAAGCAGAACAATTAAGGTTAATGGGTGGCCCAACAATTTCCGGCAAGAACAGTTAATGCGCAGGAAACATGTGAAGCAAGAAGTATCACGATGACGGCGTAGCAGCAAATCTTTAATAATTTAGTCTTGAATAATACCTATGGGTGCACACTAAACCAAACAGCAAAAAACCGGCTGACCAACCGACAAGCAAGAAACTCGCGGCCGCAACCACGCGAGCACCTCACCAGCACACACTGCCAGTGCCAGACAACAGACAAGCAGACAGGTGTGGCCAGAAAAATCGATACACACCGACGTTGCAGGTAGGCGGCCAAAGTAAACGAACAGATAACTACATACGCATGCACGTAACTGCACTGTACGCAAAAATAAATTATTCTCTTTCTTATATTTTCTGAAATTAGCTATGAGTTAGCGCACATAACAAGATTACTGACTCCGTTTCAAAGTTAAATGAATTCAGAGTTTTTTACAAATAACTCGTTATGGATGCGTCGGAGCGCTTTGGGCCATATGACCAAAGTTGTAGAGGGGGCCGAGCTCTGTACTGTAGTGCAACCTAATCTGCGCAACATTGATCGGTAATCCTAATTTGCGCGATGGAAAAAAATCGACTTTTCTTGTAGTGTGTTTGAAAGCGATTTGAGCACAGAGTTCGATTGCTGATACCGTGAGAATTCTAAAGATGTATTTATATTGTTTGTAGGTCGAACGATTCCAAAGATACGGACTTGTAAAGTTACCCTAAGTATGTATTAGCGGGGGGAGCGCGATCAGTCCAGTAGTTTTTAGTCGTCCATGGTTCCAAGTCGGCCATCCAAGTGGCGACAGCCTGATTCGTGCGTAAATTATCGTGAATGCAGGGTTGCTGGTCTTTATTACCTATAGCAGATTGGATCTGGATCACAAACAAACACAGTTAGTAGATCACAACCCAACCCCGCGAGCTACCTAGTAGGGTAAACCGGGGTAACTTTGAACAGGGGGGCAACTTTGAACAGGCGTGAGTTTTGCGCGTTTTTTGCGCCGCATGGCGCTCGCGGTTCACTTTTTGGCCTACGGTTGCGCTAGTTTATCGCCAAAGACTCCAGGCTACACGACCCTACCAAATAGTAGGGACCGGCAACGGCGGCCATTTTTGCGCCGTACCGCGTGCCTAATTTTCTTCGCGCGTTTTCACCACATTGGTGTCGCGGCGGTCAAAATCATCTTTTTTTAAAAAATGCGGCTAGAAAAGCGCGTTCTTTTTTTATGGTTATTTGTTTTGATTATTTTAACATAACTATTCACCCAAATCGCCTTGGTATACGCTAAGCTGCGGTTGTTTTTGGCTAAAATAAGCGGAAAAACAGCGTCAGTGTAAAAAAAAGTTTATGATCTCAAAAGGTGCGCCCGACGGTAATAAAGAGGCATTGATCATCTTTCGTTTGAGCCATTTTTTTTCGGCATCGATGCAGCCAAAGATCCCGGAAATCAGATTGAAATTTTACATGGTTAAGCATAGGCGGAATTGGTATTTTTTCAGAAAACGAAAGTTTGCTCTTAAACAAAGAACAAATAAAAAAGGTGCGCCCGCTTAAATTTTAGTTTGGGTGTTGCTCTTACTCAAATGACTGAGCATTGGTCTCCTAGGTCCGCCAAAGATCCCGGAAATTGGGTTAAAGTTGATGAGGTCGTTAAAATTAGGGGGTATCGAATACGAACATATTGGGGATCCTGAGCAGCCCAAAGCCAATGGTTTTAATTTTGCTTCTTTACATTCCTTCAGTAGTTTTGCGTCTCTGCTAATCATTATAAGGTGAATCTTGCTCAGGCTTAACGTGTGTAGTCAATAAATATGGTACAAAAGCGGAAAAAACCTGTAATCGCTTATTCGAGTTAACTTCATATAATTCGTTTTCATTCATATGTCAGTGGAATTTCTTCAAATTTTTCAGCATTTATTCATAAGTATGATAGATATGTTTTGCCCAAATTTGAGTTGCATGTTCCAACGCAAACAGGCACAGAAGGTAGTCCAGTAACGAACGAAAGTCGGAATTTCTCACCAAAGTACAAACCCCCCTCACCCCCGGCCCATGTATGTTTGGAGGGAAGGCGGAAGGGAAGGGTTGGGGTGTCTGAGCCCAAATTCGGAGTGTGGAGTGCTAAAAACGCTCAAAAACAGCAATTTTGTGCTACAAATCGTATAAAAAGGCTGATTATGCCTCGGGTACCACTTGCAGCTAAAAAGCGCTGTTTTACAAACAATTTTAGTGTCTGAAACTGTAAAAAACAATTGAGCCAGAAACATCGGAGAGGGAGAGTGGAAAAGATCGTTTTGGTGGGGTACTCCCCTATCTGGGGGGGTTGTCCCAAGTCAGTGGGAGGGGAGCAGAACCCCAGCCCCGCTGTGACATGTACAAATGTACCTGGAAAACACAGGAATACCAGTTCACACTCTACTATTCAGTTCTAGTTGTTCGAGCTACCAAGGTGTTTAGGCTTAGGTGTAGCTGGGGGGGGGGAACAGGGAAGGTCACAAATGGACTATATATTAATTAATTAACTTTCTTATCACTATACGACTCCGGAACGTGCCCTATACTGATGCGTACGCCTTGGGGTATTTTTATATTTGGAAAACAGGCCCTTAGGAGCGTGCCCTGTACAGGCTTAGGCTAAGGCTTAGGGAGCGTGCCCTATACCGATGCGTCCCCTAGGGGTACTCAGGGTTGTATATTTTTCCGAAAAAAACCTCGGCCTGTTTTTTTCCAGTTTTTTTCCGGTTTTTTTCCTAAATCGCGGGAAAAAACTCCAGCCCAAGTTCTGAGTATCCTAGGCTGGTTTTATGATTCCTAACGCTTTCTAGCGCCTTCCTCAGTCTTGTTAGACCAGAAATACACGTGTTACATTGATATAAATCACGAAACAGGCATGAAACAGTGCCTGACAGGTTCCATAAATAACGCTATATGCAAATTTTCTTACAGCAGTTTGCATTTTTGTTTTTTCATGCCAAATTTGGTCTTTTTTGCTGTTTTTCTAACAGTTTTGAGTCAGTATGGCCTATTATACATAGCAAAAGTCCATTTTTTAAACGAAAAATGACGTAAATTAGCTATTTTTAGCTTGAGTTTTTTTCCGCGATTTATACTGATGTCTCCCCTAGGGGTACTTTTATATTTGGCAAAACAGGCCCCCCGGGGCGTTCCCTATGCTGATGTAGTGATCACTAGACTCGCCAGGCGAAGGGCTTTCAAATGATATATAACATGACCGTTTTGGACGATTTTGAAATTTTGGAATATTGCCAAAAAATAATCGATTATCTATATTTATCGATAAAACTTGTTAATTTATAATTAACAATGGTCATTAAAAACATTAATTTCTGTTTGCGATCGGTTCCTGATTTCCGCCCCCCGCAGCTACACCTGGTTCGGTGTTTGTTCGGTATATAAAGGTGGTAGACGCAGTCCTACAGTCTTGGTATATCAAAAATGTAAAAGAAAATCGCATTTCGATTAGAATGACACCGGTCCCATCAAAATCGGCGCAGGGGTTTACGAGTGACAGTCTGATAAAGTACATCCGTCATATCGGTATGCACGTTGCGGTCAACTTTCTAGGAAGAAAAGGTGGCACGCTGGGTGACGCAGTTAAACGGTCATAACTGGCTTAATATCCGGCCAATTCCGTTCCGGTTTGTTTTGTTAGACTGTATAAAGTGTGCTCTTTTCAATTCTGAAGCCCAATTTCGCCTAGGGGCATTTTGAATTTTCGCGTGCCGGTCCCTACAAATAGTAAGGGATCTGTTGCTGTTTGCCAGTGCTATGTTGCTTAAAAATATCGGTATCTTAACGGCCGAAAAGTTTACGACGAGAAAACTTTAGGTTCCAATGTCCGAAAGTAGTCAAGTTTTATACTGTTTTGCTCTCCAGACCATTCTCTTTACAACAGTGTGCTTATCGTCTAGCTATTTCATACTGAACTTTTTCTGTGCTGTGAAGAAGCGAAGGGGCTACTTTGAACACCCTTATAAGTCTGATTTCCTTGTCTTCTCTGCACATTCTCAGCTTCTGTGGTTAGGGGATTTCATGGTCACCATTCAGATGGAAACATTAACCCCCTCACCCCTCCCTACCCTACACCCCAAGGAAAAAATTAGGAAGACCTTCCCAGCCCAACATACAAATATTAGTAGCGGCTCCACTCCAGTACAACTCTCCACTCCACTCCAGTCTAACAAACTAGCTTAGGAATCACTAATTCAAGCTTAAAATTCGCTTAGAATGCCTTTTGTAACTGAATTTAGTGTTTCCGCTGCTGTCATTTAAGAGAAACCGGTGTTTTTAGAGACCCTTTCTGTTGTATTTTGTTTATTTTTAGATGAAAAACGCTATTTTCAGCTTAAATTAGCGATTTTTAGCTTATAAAACGTGCTAAAACCCATTTCCAGGCGTTTTTTTGAGTTTTTGAAATTTTGTACCCCTTTCCTGAGCGAAACTGGCCCTGAACGCCCTCCAGACGGAGGCCCCCCCTTACCTCCTCCCTCAGGCCGGCCCGGACGTATTTCATGTATGCCCCTTTGCCTATCTTATCTGACTGAATGCATTTTAAACACGGTGTTCAAAGTAGCCCCACATCGGGGGCTACTTTGAACACCCATGTGTTTTTTAAAAAAACTTGGTCACACTCATCTTTGGTTTAGCGTACAACAATCTATCGACATCATTTTGAAGAGCACACTTCAAGCTTTCGATTGCATTATAAATGGTTATCCTGGCTTGCCCAAAGACCTGAATCCGTACGCTTGAAATTTCAAAAAATCGTTATTCGTTCAAAGTAGCCCCGGTTTACCCTAAGCTGTGATTTCTGTCTTTCTACGCCTCCTGCTTAAAACCTTTGTCTAGGTTACTCTAGGCTCTTCAGAGATTGCTCTTTTTTCGATTTCGTTTAGTAATATAGGACACGTCCTGGACAAACATGTAACAGCTACGGGCCGACCTGGGGGGAGGGGGCAAGGGGTTTTCCTCAGGTGTTTCGAGGTTCGAAGGGGGTTTCGCCCAGAAGGGGGTCCAAAATTTCAAATAGCTCTAAAACGCCTGGAAATGCGTTTTAAGGATGTTTTTTCAGTAAGGACTCTAAAAATCGCTATTTTAAGCTGCCAAATAGCGTTTTATAGCTAAAAACAAGGAAAAAATGACAAAAAGGGCTTTCAAAATACACCGGTTCCTCTTTAACATCAGCAGTGGAAACGCCAAATTCGGTTTCCAAAGGCTTTCCAAGCAATTTTGTAGGCTAAAATTAGTGATTTCTGAGCCAGTTTGTTAGTACTGGAGCCACTACTGGTACTTGTATTTTTGGGTCGAGGGTTCCTTAACCTGTCTCGGGCGTGAGGGGGGTTTGTCCTTTCCAGCAGCGGGGTTAACTCCCCTGACCCCCTAGTATATGTATGATTCTGGAGGGTCTGTTTTTCAAAATTGAAAGAACCCCTAGCGACGCATCAGTATAGAGCACGCTCCTGAGGTCTGTTTTCCAAATTATAAGAACCCCTAACTAGAGACGCATCAGTAGGTATACGGCACGCTCCGGAGAGCATTCGTACAGCTCCCGGGGTTGCGATCTACCCATATGTGCGTGACAACAAATTGAGCCGTTTCAGGAGATAACGAAATGTCAACTCTAACCAAGGAAAAAGTGCAAGAGCTGTTTCGGCAGCTCGGTGTAGATCCAGACAGTTTGCCTTTACTGAAGTTGGGCGAAGGCCACTTAGACACGTTCAGTGAAATTTGGTGTAACATATTTCTCTGGGTCTTGCTGTCCTCTCTGATGGTGCACGCTTGTGCAGCTTTATTAGCCGCCACCTGTCTCAACAAACACCCTTGGACGGTCTGGTTGGTTGTGGCTGTTATAGGTGCGTTTGTATCTGCACCAGCTCCTAATGTCTGTTCAAACTAACCTGTGCATTGCAGGTGCTGGTGTGGTGTTTTCGGTGACACTGGGCTCCGCAACAACGGCACTAATTACGTGGCTATGTCTCACCAGCCTTGGCACTGTGCATCCCCTCTACTGCACCGTTTTTGGGGTTGCTCAGACTCTCATATACTCTGTTGTGTCGTTCACCAAAGTACTGGCTACCTTATAGCATTGCTTGATTCTTAAAATATCTGTTCTCTCTTGCCAGATAAACGTAAACATACGTCTATCAGCGTTAGTTTGCATGTAAATTGGAATAGAAATAAGTACTGAAGTCATACATGTAACAGTTCCCGGCCGTGCGGGTGTTTGCCTGCCAGGTGGGCGAGGTTCAGCCAAACTGAGCTTAACAGCTAAAAACACTTAAAGCTAAAATAAAACGACGACCTTCTATTAGAGACCTGCAAAGGGCGGCGCGGGCCGGGGCGTGTCATGGTTTGGCAGCTTTAACTAAAACTCAAGTTCCATTTTGCAAAATTTTCTCGCCTGTTTGAGTGTCCCGACTTTTCGTTTTTGCTGTATTAAAATCGTTAAGCCTAAGTCTGAACCTAACCCCTAAGCCTAAGCCCGAGCCTGTTAACGCTGAATTTTGGTCGGGGTGAGGGGTTGGCCTTGATAGTCAGAGCGTAACCTCCTGTATGATGTATAAGAAGAGTGCAATGACGAACTTGTCACGTACTGTATCTGATTCTCATGAGTAACGATCTGTACTAACCTGTTCAACGCTATTATACAAAGAACAGTTTACAACAATTCAGACATCTTCTGTGCTGGAGGTGGTTTGTATTAGCGGTTGCAGATTTATCCCGGATGATGACGGCGTTGATTGATCGAGTGAAGAAGCTGCAGATCTGCAAAACCGATCTTCACCCTCCATTCAATTAGACAAATTAAGAGTCCGTCTCTGAACTCATCTAGCCCTTTGCAGACCCGAAAATTGAAAGATGGGCGTAGAGATCTGAAAGTTGTTCCTCTAATACATTTAAACCAAAATCCATAAACAAATCGAATTTCTACTGCTTTAATGAGACTTTGGACTTAAAAATGGGGGTTTTTAGGTAATTTTTAGAGTACTTTAAGACTCAACGATCGAATTACAGTTTTGATGAAAAAATTTTTCCATCCCCTTTCGAGGGGCATAACTCGGCTGGTGTCCCCCCTCGACCGTTCTTTTTGTTTCAGATTATTGTAGCCCTGTGTTACCTACACGTTGGTATAAAACATTATGGGCTCAGCGACGGCAAACACAGATATTTGCGCAAAAAGTTAAAAATCCCACTTTTTACATGCTTCACTATGGTCCCAAATTTTTCAATTCAAGTTTCTGGCTTACTAATCGGACTTAAAAGCTAGAAATTGCTCTCTAAGCAGTTCTTTTAGACTACTATAAATAAATCTCATATTATTAGTTAAGAGAGCCGATTTTCAGAGGACTGAAGCGTGAAATTTGGAAATTATTTGCAGGTCATTGGTACCTTTGCAATATGTATTAGTGTGCCCACTTTCAGCTCTCTACTCCCAACATTCAATTTTGGGGTCTGAAATCTGAATACCCAGACTCGATTGGTTCAGAAAGCGACTCTTAAAAGTCAGGGAAATAACAACATAATGGCATCCCGACATATCGATGTAGATATTTTTCGGAAGCAAATTTAGGACCAATTTCAATTGCATGCCGGAAATTGCGACAATATTTCTACTGGAAAGTTGGTAGCCTCGAATGATTGGAACCCAGCCAGCTTTGTTGAAGCGCAAAGCCTCCATGCACTGTTGTTTGCAAGGATTACGTACGTCTGTTGCAGTGGTGGCTGTTGGTTGTGGTCTACTTTGGAGAGCACGTACACATGCACCATGTCGGGTTTGCCTGCTTCCTTCGAGCGTTCGTGTACGAGAATGTAACGCACACCCGCAACTCCGTCCTCGCTCGGTGCTTCTATGATTACGTGGTTTTGCTGGCCCAGAGCTGACGGCGACATCTGCAACAGACTCTTCTGTGCAATGCATTCAGTTGCCAAACCAAAGCAAGGCCAGCACAGTTGATCGAGTGCTAAGGCCACCACTGCTGTGCGCGTGTAGCGCCAGAGGTTCAGATAAAATATTGAAAAGAAAGAAGATACCCTGACATTTCCGATTTTTGGCAGGAAGACATTTATTGTATTCTGGTCGGTGCTAGCAGTGGCGAAGGGATCTGATGGCGGTTGGGCGGCGGCCGCAGTTGAGGCGTTGATGGCTGCTTCAGTTACCGGCTCGTACGACGGAAACCTTTCCTCGCTTAAATTCTCGCCATCCTTGTTGGTTGGTGGCGTGGCAACAGACTGACGGACAGAAGAAAGCACCTGCAACAGTTAGAAAACCTAGACTGCTCAAAACCGATTCTTAGTCGAATGAATACGTTTTAATCATCCGTTCCGATTTTCAAGTTCTGTACCCCTCAGATACGACACTAATCAATTTTCATTTTTTTCAGAAAAACCTGCTTCCGTTCTGGTGCGTGCGATTGTGAAAGGGGAAGTTTTCGACTGGCGCGTTTCGTTCAGTCTTAATCAGGTAGAGATTTAAATCTCAATGTCAGCTTTTTCTCAATGTCAACTTTTCATAATAGTTTTCCATTGTTGAACACTGTCAGAAGCATAAGCAAATATGGTTTTCAGCAGAGAACTAAATAATTCAGTGTCTAAAACTACACCGCATAAGCGGAAAATACCGGGTAATTCCGCATACCGGTCCCATCCCTAGTGGATCTTGGCTCGAGGCACTTGAGACCCCACCCAACTGAAGCACATCTATTCTTCCAGGACTAACCCACCAAATGGCCACGACATGACCCCCAAATCCGTAGGCCTACCCCAAACAAAATTGTCGGACAATTTTGAGCACCCAACCCATTTTCCGGCATATGATGAGTGAAAGTAGATGCAATGCATGTCTTCTACTCAGTGACAGCAACAATGTATAAGTGAATGTTCCACTCCGCGGTCGGCCGCTGGCACAGCGTGGCCATGCGCTGCAACAAAATTTCGGTAAGGTGTTCCCGAAAAACTCTTAGGCGCCGCACTGCAGTCGAACCCGATTTCGGCCACTCGTGGTTACTAGTATATCCTTACTATACTTAGCAGTTACTTAATAACACCAGTATAACCTGTCAGTATAATTAGTTAGCTATTATGCCGGACTAATGTAGTACTACGACGTAGTGCTTTCAATTTTGATTGCGCTGTACGCTAATTTAAGTGACAGCCCGTGTCAATCGGTCATTTCTATTTTCTCGCTTTACAATTCACTCGTACTTGTGCTGCGCTAGATCGCAGGTGTTCGACATAAACTTTTGGTTGTTCTACCAAGTCAGTTCACAGTCAACATATCCATAGTAGAGCTAGTGTGTTAAACTTAAATAGATGTTTCTATCCATTTTTTAGCCGAATATCGGCTGATTATTTCAGAGAAAACTCTGCTGAATTCGTTTAAAAAGTCTCGCCAGCGGCCAAAATCGGGTTCGCTTGCAATACGGCGCCGAAGAGTTTATCGGGAGGGTGACCGAAATTGGGTCGCCCTCCCGAACGTTCGGGAAGGGAATCGAAATCCGGTCATCCTTCAGAAATTTGGTTGCAGCGCACGGTTACGCTCTATGAGAGCCCGGCCGCGTAGTGGAACATTCTTCCCTTACAAATTCTTGGTGACAGCAAGAGATATTATCTAGTACAGCTGATTTTACACTAAATACTGCGCCACTTAGGCAATATTTTTGGGAAAATTTGCCACTTTGACTTGATT
Source organism: Sabatieria punctata (assembly GCA_030248155.1). Lineage (NCBI taxonomy): Eukaryota > Metazoa > Nematoda > Chromadorea > Araeolaimida > Comesomatidae > Sabatieria > Sabatieria punctata. The sequence continues at coordinate 12,024 of JASANB010004108.1, forward strand.
GCGAGGTGTCGGCCAGTTGAGAAGCAGCTGCCTGCGGGCAGCAAGTGACTACGCTGGGTTAGAGTTGTAAAAAAAAAATTTTTTTTTGAAAGCCAAAAAAAAGCTTTTTTTTATGAAAATTTTTCATTTCGAAATTTTTTTTTTCAAAATTTTTTCCTAGCATGAAATATAGCTTGTAGGAGATGCAAGGATGCATCAGAAGCAACTTTAAATGCAAAAGCTGATACTTTGGTTCAAGCATAGTGTTACAGCCTGAGAGTCGATATTCTACCTGCAGCATTGCTCACAGAGTGGCTGCTGCCCTTCAAAACCTATTTTTATGGTTAGAATAGGCAAGAAATTGATAGAACTGCACTTCTAATGTATATCTGAGGCTAAATTCAGCGATTTTCCCCCAAAATTTCCATACTGTGAATAAAATAAAAAATTTTCGAAATGGGCCTTCAAAAAAAAGCTTTTTTTTTTTAAAAAAAAAAGAGCCTAACAACACTACGCTGGGTTGCTCCTCCTACGTACCTGCTGCACTAGCGGCTGGATGTGCTTTCTATTTTGGCGTTCGGTTTCATCCAAATCTGTTTCGTCAAGCTCCTCATCATCAGCGCCCGATACCTTGCGCATCTTGCGTGGACGACCGTAGCGGGAAGGCCTAAAATAATCTAGAAATGTTTGCATCGCTTCATCATTTCGTTTTGATTCAGCTCGTTTAATTCAATTTGGCCGGAAGCAGAAGCTGCAAAAGGTGTCTGACTTCACTCAGGCGAGAAATTTACGTTGCAGCCTAATCTAAAATTTTAGCTGACGTGTCAAATCAGCGGATATTGATAAAAATTGGATAAGAGCAAATGCATTAGGAAAATTACTAAATAAGCAACCCGCAAAGAACCGGGGATTTCCGCCTCAACGAGAAGGCGGTATAACATGATTTCAAAAGCCGGAGAAGTTATCAGCATGGTACCAAACTTTCTCTAATTGAAGCGAGTAATCAGAAACGGTGTCAACCATACATGTAACAGGTCATCCGCCGATGGGGGGAGGGGGGGTTGGGGGGGTCTGGCGCCGGCCGGGGGGGTCTGAGCCAAAATTTTGGGGGAGGGGGGTGGGCACTAAAAAACGCTCAAAAATCGAAAAAATCGCTATTTTTTGGCTAAAAATTGCCAAAGATCGCTAATTTGGGCTGAAATACAGCTAAAAAGTGCTGTTTTGCAGGCGATTTTGGCAATTTTTGTGTGTGAAATTGTAAAAAATTGCAAAAATTTGCTCGAAAATTTACTTGCCAGAAAAATCGGAGGGGGGGGGGGGTCGGTGAAATCGTCTCGGGGGGGGGGGGGGGGTCCCAGCCGGGGGGGCGGGCCTATTGCGGGGGGGGGCAGACCCCCCCAGACCCCCCCTGTTACATGTATGGTGTCAACTTGAGAGCACGTCTGTCTAGCACTAAAACGCTTGTATCTCGTCTGGCGATCTCTTCCAGAAGATGGATTTAGACGGCTGCCAAGCAAACTCACTTTCCAAACATTCGTTCTAGCTTCATGATTTCAGTGCGAGCCTGTTCTTCCAAATCGGCGCCCTCTTCTTCAACGTCCAACGAATCGTCATCGTCGCCCTTCGACTTAACCGAATCGTTCAAGGCCTGCACACGTTGCTCGGAGACTTGGTACAGCTGCTCGGACAGAGGCATTCTTGTGCCTGCAATCCAGCACCACAGTTAACCAGTCTGCATGCCAGCTGTGTCGGCACGCACTTAGCGCACTATTTACGCGCTCAGCATTCTTCTTCAGCTCTCTCCTGTACTTGTTTTTCAGTTCCTCCCGAGTCCTGCCAGAGAAGAACTCATTCATCAGCATAAAATCACAGCCAGTCGATCTAAGGATGCGGTAGAAGTACTCCGTCTCTGAAACAGCCAGTCAACACTGGAAGACCCGGTCAATGGCACCTTCGTCAGTCCAGGCTCGCACGCGTGGCTTCGCTCTGCGACGGAAAGTTAGCGAGGAAATTCTGCGAGGAACCCTTTGGTCAACTTCTTCCAAGTTCTGCGCGTCGGCCTCGGACGGGTGGCGCACTGTCAAACTGCCTTCATCGATCACCATTTGACCTTGCGCATCCAGTTTCACCTGAAACAGACCACTCTCCTCATCAAACAACCACTCTGAATTTCCGACCCATCCATGCAATCCACTCGTTTCTTTTAAAATTTCCGACGCTAAAGTTTATAAAATTGCCGGTCGAACAGCTACGATTTTTAGCTGAATTTCAAGCTCATTTTAGTACTCATTCACTGAATTAGGGTTCAGTCTCAGACCAATGAAATGAAGTACCTCCATTTAGTCATAAATGTACCGAAAAAATGCATACATGTAACAGGTCCCAGTCGGCGTTGGGGAGAGGGTTTCCGTCAGGTGAGGGGTAGAAGGGGTTTCGCCCATAGGGAGTCCAAAATTTCAAAAAGCTCCAGAATGCCTGGAAATGCGTTTTTAGCATGGCTTTTTTCACTACGGAGGTTAAAAATTGCTAATTTAAGCTGCCAAATAGCGCCCTTCTTGTCATTTTTTGCTTGTTTTTAGCTCTAAAACGCTAATTGACAGCCTAAAATAGCGATTTTTAGCGTTCTCATTGAAAGAAACGTGCTAAAAACGCATTTCCAGGCGTTTTGGAGCTTTTTGAAATTTTGGAACCCTCTCTGGGCGAAACCACCCTCGACGCCCCACCTGAGGAAAACCCCCTACCCCCCTCCCAGGTCGGTCCGGAGCTGTTACATGTGTGGTACGTAGACAAGACCAAAGCTAGTTTCCGAAAAGTCGACAATTTGGGATTGGGAGGAGTATGGCCAGCTGACTGAGGGCGACAACGAAAGCGCGTCGCTTTATAGTTTTGCGAAAAGCGTTGTCGAAATTTCAGAGGGTATGGACAGCAGAGAGGGCCGGCTAATTATGGGCTAGGCGATTCACATAATAGAGTCCAGTATGGGAACGCAAGGAGGTAAGTCAGCAGGCCGTCCGGCCGGTGTATGACGAACTAATAAACCATAATAAACAGTGTATATCAGACGCAATGAAAAGTGTTGCGCACTCATTTTAGCCCAAATCTGACTTTCGACATTTTGACTTTGGCATTTCGTTACCATTCGGCATTTTGACTTTTGGCATTTCGTTACCATTCGGCATTTTGACTTTTGGCATTTCGTTACCATTCGGCATTTTGACTTTTGGCATTTCGTTACCATTCGGCATTTTGACCAGCCTCCCCAATATTACTAGGGGTTACCTCCCAGCGGGAAAAAACAAACTCCCTCATCCCGACACAATTATAAACGCTATTTTGTAGCTTAGACGCTTAAACTAGCGATTTTAGCCTGATTACTACTAACATAAACCGTGCTATAAACGCATTTCCAGGCGTTTTGGAGCTTTTTAAAATTTCGAACCCCCTCCCTGCCATGGTCGAAAACACCCTGATGGACCCCTCCTGACGGGAAACCACCTACACCATCCCCCCGGGCCGGATCTGTTACATGTATGGTGGGATCCGGTACTAAAGGTACTCAGGAGAAATGCCTGACTGTACGGAGTTGAGAAGGACGGGAGTCAATCAAATCAAGTGCAATGTGGCGTTCGTACCTGCGGAGCAAAGACGTCAACATTTTTTATGTCGTCTTGTTTCTGATCAACTGCGTTCTGATCGACAGAGACAGCTGCGTCATCTTTCATTTCAGGTCTAAGTTGCGCGTGTCTCCGTTTGCGACCTTTGTTGCTGGTCTTTCCTTCGTGGCCGGGCATTAACAATCCTTTCTCTGTGACTGGGTTCCAGTGAATTAAATCAGACATGCGAAAGGTGCTCTTGTCCAGCTTCTCCAAGCCCGTGAACCTGGGCCGCGGCTCCACACACGCCGGTCTGCCTTCTGCGCTCCTACAGCAACTTCTCCTACTTGGCTGGCTACACAGACACCACACAAGAACCATATGTAGCAATACTTGGCTAAGTGGCCCCTTACCCGGGGTCTTCTCATAAGCACACGCTCCAAAAGCGCACAGATACTAATGTGCAATAAAACGTGTTCCGCCATTTTGAGCATTTTTTGCAGGTCCCTTCCAGCTTAGGCTTGCTAAGGTAAAAGGTGAATTCGTAATAACTCAAAAAGTTTCGCGTAGGTTAGAGAAGCTATCTTCGCCCCAATTTCTTGGCAGCCCACTCCTAAACTGTATTCATACTCGTTCCAGCGACCTCTCTGTAGGGCGACAGTTTTGTAACAGTGGCGTACCCAGGGTTTTGCAAAAGGGGTGTAAAATTTTGAAGTTTCCTGGTTGGGCCAAGGTATTCTGAGCGTAGAATTAACAAAAATTAACAGTTTTAGTAGTATGAAGAAGCCTGGCTGGGTTTCAGCCCTGCCAGGGGCCGAGAAATTTGCGAATAATTACCCTTCAAAAACGCATTTAAAACGCATTCAGGGCATAAAATAGACAGATACAGGTCATAATTTAATTGTTTCTCTTATTGTTTACACCCCTTACCTTAGTACAGGTTATGGATACACAACCAAGTATGGCTATAATAACGAGCTTTTTTAATTTTGGACCCCTCCATGGGCGAAACCCTCCTAGACCTGCACCTGGAAAAGCTGTTACATGCATGAGCAAGACATACGGAGTATGGGAGAAGGAAGACTGCTGAGGCACTTGATCTGTGTCAGACAGCTGCCCACTCTCGGTGATCTGCGTGTGCAGTTCGGACGTGGTCGGACAGTAATCTTCATCTTGGGTGTCTATCACCACTTCGGTTGTCTGATCAGACTCCGCAGCCGCTTGCTCCAATGACGCCACCAATTTGCGCGGAGACTTGGGTGCCGCAAACTCGCCGCCGCTGCTACTAGTTTTAGTCTGGCAAGCCTTCCCCACATTCGGTTTCACTTGGAAGCGAGATCGACGACCACTCATTGCTCTGCTATCCCTGTTCTCTCTAGAAAAGATGGGATCGGTATAGAATACCGTATGCAATATCACAACATTATCGACCAATTAAGAGTCAGTCTCTGAACAGATCGAGTCTGGGTATTCAGACCCAAAAATGAAAGTTTGGCGTGGCTCAAAGTTGGAGGACTAGCACTTCTCGACAGGTTATACAACGACCGCAAAGGATATCTATTCAGATTCGATGCTCAACGCTCGAGATATGGCCCTCAGAAAATCGGTCCGCTTAACTATGGGACCTAAATTCAGTGTTGCCAGGTCTGCAGACCAAAAAAACCCTAAATCAGAGAAAAAATTCCCCCAGAAAACCCCAGACTTTTCAATATACCCCCAAAAATCCCCCCAGATTTAAAATGTACTTTTAGAGCTGATGGAAGCTGAATTTCACATTCCAGCATAAGATAGATATAGTGAGAAACAGAAAGAATTAAATTTATTACATGTACAACTAAATTGTAAATTATAATTCTGTAACAAGTCACTCAAATTACGATCAGACAAGGCATCAGAGAGCAAAAAAACTACATACAGAATTATGGATAAAATTTTCTAAAATTTTGTTTCAAGTTATGACACGGTTTTAGTTTACTTCACGTTGATTCTAATTAGGGATGCAAATGGTATAAAAAATACCAAATACCAAATAGTAGATGGTATTTTCTATACCAAATAATACCAAATAATTCCAAATAGTTGCTAAACAGGTCGCTAGCTGTTTGGAATGAGCGCAAAGTCACACTTTTTGTTTTTACAGCAAAAATCATAAGTTTTGCCTCAGTGAAAGAGTTTTTGTTGCATCTAAAAGAAATCTAGTCATGCCGAGAAAGAAAACGAGTAGAATTTGGGTGTTTTTCACTGACTCGGGAAATGGGTAAGCAGCACGTTGTGACGTTTGCGGTCTAGGCTCGGTCTCGATAAAGGGGCCGTCCATAAACGACGTCGTTCCAAAATCCCGATTTTGTCGGCCCCCCCTTCACCCAAAATCGCCTTGCGTCCTTTCATGGGGGCCCACTCCCACTTTTTGAGAATTTTCCATGAATCATGGTTGTTATAAGCTAAACTGGTCAGAATTCCTTGTTCTTTTGTTGCTCAGAAACGGTAAAGAGACGTCTTGTTCTGCGTATCTGCATTGTTAAACTGTTAGTAAATTAGAAATAACGAGAAAACTCTGAACAGAAGCGCTCTGACACAGTATACAGTCCAAAATATGCAGAATTTATCGCTTAAAAGCTAATTGTTTAGTTATTTAAACTATTTGGTATTATTTGGTATAAAAAAATACCAAATACCAAATAATACCAAATACCTAGAAAATACCAAATAATACCGAATAATACCAAATAATACCGGATACCATTTGCATCCCTAATTCTAATATACATTTTTATATAATGCCGCGTACCCACGCAATATTTCTAATTTTTTCACTGTTGCAAAAGAATTTCTAACTTAGGGTTTTGAAAGTTCCTCATAAAAGTTCTTCAGAATACAACATGTCAAACAAAACTGGATTTTTTTGGTCGACAGATCGATGAAATTACATTTTTTCAAACAATGTGTTGTACTTTGATTCATCACTGCTAAAAAATAACATTCGATCATTAGTCCAAAGAAGAAAATTCTCAAAAATCGCGAAACCCCCAAAAAATCCCCTAAATTTTAGCAATTCCCCCAAAATACCCCCAACCCCCAAAAAATTTCCAAATACCCCCAGATTTGTACCCCCAACCCCCAGATGAAATTTTCACCCCCAAAAGGTGGCAAAATACCCCCAGATTTGGGGGTAAAACCCCCAACCTGGCAACCCTGCCTAAATTTCAAAACCTTTTTTTTCAACATTTCCTGTTTATTTCCGGTTTTTTCCAAAAGTTGTTTCCAATATGACAGGAAAAAATTTTTAGCAATCGCTTTTTACCGCAGAATTCAACGGCGCGTATACAAATCGCCTCCCCAGAAAAACGAAAACGGTGAGGACGTGCGGTACACAGAGGTACACCAAGTTTTGCGGGTTTTCCAATGTCACAAATCGCCTCCCCGAAAGTAGGAAAGTTGGAAAATCGAAAGTTACACCATAACAGAAAGGAATTAAAGCAGTACTAAGGGCAAAATGAAGCAAATGAGCGCAACAGCTCATGCTGGAAACGATTGCTTGTGGCAAAATTGTAATTCAATAAGTCGAATATAAAAAATCTTACTTTATGTAAGTCCATCTCTGGCAAGTTAAAGCTGAAGAACTCGTACTCTGTGGCCTTGCACACAGACTCTCTTTGGTTTCCCATACCACGATGCTACCCATTTATCTACTTGTCATCACTGCCTTTCGGTGGCCTGACAGCAAATCTAAATCTAAGCTGAAATAGATTCAGAGTCGCGTTTATGACTGTAAATAGGGTTATTTTTCTTTGAGCATAGATCTCAGAAGTCCATTTCTAAATTGCAGGCAGCGTCAGTGCGTAGTCACAGTGATGACCAAAAGGACAAAACACATTAACTTAAAGTAAAAGCAAGCACCATTAAATATTTATATGTAAAACGCATGGGTATCAAATATCTAGCAATTCATAATCTAAATTCGAAAATGTAACAAGAAAATTGAAAACGGAGTATCACAAATGACTAAAACTGTACATACATACAATACTGTATCACAACAGAAAATCCAAACGGTTGGTGTTATCTTGTGCGAAAAGAGATAGGTAGGCACAAAGCTGCCTCCAGTGCTATATGTCGGCCTGTAAGTGAAGTTTACGAAATACTTACATGCATAGTGCATGTAAGTGCACTGCGCCACTTTTTAGGTTGATGAAGTCGTAGTGATGGCGCGACCACAGTGGACGTACACGGCAGAGGTGAGTTGAAATTCCGGGCAATCGTAGGTTAGACTACAATTGCACGGAGAGAATAGTCGTAGGAGGTACCGGGCAGCACAGCGCTAGCACGGTGCTGGGTTGAAAGAATAACGAATTAGTTATAGGTATGCCGGCGAGAAAACACGGCAGAAAAGAAGCAAAGAATAGTGCAGTGGTATCCGCTATGGGAAGTTACCGACCGCAAGAAGAAAGAACTCAGCGGCATCCACTATGGGAGGTTACCAGCTGGAGCGAGCGATAACTAATGGTTGAGCGAGCGAGTAATAATAATAAAGAACAGTCTTACGAACTGCCTGTCGACAGGTTGAATTGTCGGTACCAGAATTACAGCACAACGCTTACTGGCTTTATCCGTTTATTCACACTTTACTGACAGAACAGTCAGAGCGACCGCACACTTACTCCTCAGCTCGTCAAACAAGAAAGATGCGCGCCAAGATGGCCGACAATACACAACCGTAAACTTGGAATGGCTCGAGCGGGGATTCTAACACGACAACGCAGCCAATAGAATTGACGCTTAACATAATAATAACAGACACGACACTAATACACATAGTACGGGTTGGCAAAAACAATAACTGTGCAGTGCCCCCTTCTTGGCTGCGAGCTCCCGCGAGCAGGGATGCAGAGACCAGTAGATAGGCCAGACAATTGTAGGTTAACTGCAATTGTACGGCAGAAGAGATGATAAAGTTGAGGTGCCAGGGCAACTGGTGATGGTTGATGGCTAGTCCAGTCTAAGCAAAAAGAAACGCAGGACTGCATAACAGAAAGGAAAGTGCTGAGCAGAAAAGACACATGCCAGAAAAGGCAAAGACACAATGCAACACGGTGGCAAGAGATACAGTACATGGTTGCACAACAGACAAGAAAGTGTAGACAGATAAGATGTATACTACTTAACCGAATACATCAAGCAAACAAACTAGTGTAGTGACAAAAGAGTACATAGCAATTGCGTTACCATATACAAGGCAGAATACAGGGCATAGTCGGCAGCAATCCAAAGTTACCCTTGGCCGCTGCAAGCGGCACACTGACGGCATGTGGTGGTTTGCGCCATCAGGTCCTGTGACATGTTTGGCATCGATTTGTTGTAGCGGAATTGACTGGGTTCGGCCGAACGGTGGTGGTCACACAAAAGTCGGCGGCGCAGTGCGGTGGGTATGCCCCACAACGAATCTCCGACAGCCACAAACTTATGGTCGGCCTGCACCCAGCGAGCTGGCTCTTCTTTGGTAAGCAGAGGGTTGCCAGACCAGGCCCCCTTCTTAGCCGGCTGGTCCTTCTGTGTCACTCGTTGGTCAACCGGGCCCGTAATGACCTGGTCATAACTGGGCTTATCCGGCGTTTTTGGATGTTGCATCGTAGACAATTCAGCAGCACGACTGATGACAGTCGCGACTGAATTATTGGCCATCACCGAAACATCTTGAGCATCGCAGACAACGTTATGCAACGTAGACGATTCAGCAGCACGACTGACGACAGTCGTGACTGAATTATTGGCCATCACCGAAACATCTTGAGTGTCGCAGACAACGTTATCGACTTGCGCTAGCACATTGACTACATCAACGGTAGCCAATTCTTCATCCATCACTTGGTCTGACCAGTCATCAAATTCTGTGTTGCGATCGATGGGTTTGGCTGGCACAACAGCAGGACGGCGCACTTTGTCGTAGAAGCGTTTAGCGCGTAGATAGTCCTCTGTGCTCCGAGCCTTGTCGCGTCTGGGTTCAATGTTCTTGGCCCACTCCTGCCAGTTCTTTGCTGACCAGTGTTGAAAACCGGCCGGCCAGCGAAGCACACCACCTTTGGTGTAATCTCGTGAAGATGGTTGCACTCTTGAATTGGCCACATTGACGTAATGGCCGTTTTGTTCGTTGCGCTTGCGGTCACGGTTACCGCGAACAGCACCGTTGAAACAATTGTAGTCGTCAGGATGACTGTGGTTATTTTGCTCCAAGTCACTCGAACGTTCCATCCTCAACAACATCTTTCGGGCTAGGTAGAAGTCATTGTTTGCCCGACTAAGGACGTCATACTCTTCCACTTTGGTTCGCAAATCTGGATGCAAACCATGAATCAGGGTCAAAACCAAGAACTGATCGTTTTGCGGATTGAATCGACCCCGATAAACCAGTTGACCCTGCTTTTCGAGTGCGTCACAGAATTCTGTCACTGAGCGATGTTCTTGCTTCATTGTCATTAGCTGGTACTTTTGCGTTGACTCATTGACTAACGCATTACAGCGCTCAGTCAGATGCAATTTCATGGCTTCAAAGTTGACTTGGCACGTGGCCGGCGCCGACTGCAACATAACGAAGCCAGTCGGGACGGCGTTCCGTAGAATGGTCAATTTTTCTTCGTCCGTATTCACATGGTAGGTGGCAAAGAAGTCTTCCAACTTCAGGAAAAATTCGTGCACATTGTCGGTCTTCACGTCGAATGTCGGCATTAGCAAGTGACGCAAATAGGTTGGGTCCTTACGCTGCACCTCGTTGTGTTGGTAAATGGTGTGCACCACTTGGCCCACCATCTGCATGGTTTGCGTCAATTGCTGCCCCATGTGCACCAGCAGGTCACGGTACTGTTGGGTTTCCGCCTCGGGAGTAAGCGGGTTATCCCGAGTTGCTGTGGGAAAGCTGGTCGTCTGCGGAATGTTGAATGACGGCTCAACCGTAGGCTGAACCGACGGCGAGAACGGATTGCCAGATGGTACAGTCTGTTGGCTGCTGTGCTGTACCGGGTCAAACACTTGATTTCGAGACTCGGCCGCAGTAGTGTGAACAGATTCCGCCGCTTTGCGTTGGTACTGAGCCACTTCCCATCCAACACGCTCTTGCAGGTCGTATAGCGTGTCGTTTGGTCCGATCTGACCCAAATCCAAGACGTAGTCAATCCGGGACAAGCATCGATCTCGCAATGCTTGCAACCCCGCGGCGCTAAGACGCACCGGCAGATTCTGCACATACTCTTTCGCCTGCTGTGCCATGCGACGTAGTTGTTCTGAGTGTACCGACAGATTTTTCGTTTGGTCGGCAGCGATCTGAGCCGAGGTGCGAACCACAGTCACATCGTCTGGAGGGTTGGCAGCCTGCTCGGTCACTGTCTGAACAGTGTCCGGCCGCTGCAAAATCTTCACGCTGCCAGTCGGTGCTCCGTTGAACACTTTGGGGAAGCAGTTCTGAACGAACTCGTTGACTGAAGGTGCCTGCGGAAAAGTGCACTCAGGCACTCTTTCCGGTTCCACCGGAACGCGCTTCTCTGTGGCCGGGCTGAGCAGTTGGTTTTGACGTTGGTAGATTTGCTCATACTCTATCACTTTTCGATTCAATCCATTTACCCAGTCATCTGCAGTTTTCACAGCATCCTTCCACTGAGACAACGAACGATTCCGTTGAGATAGCAGACTGACTTTTTCTTTGGTAATCTGCTCAACGATCTGCAGTGGTTTCCTCGCTGTTAGGTATTCTTCCATTCCGGACAGTTGAGCGATTTCCACCTTGCGTTTATGTACGTCCGCATCAATTCTAACCACTTTAACGCTCAATTCTTCCACTTGTCGCATCTGGTACTTGAACCTTTCGGCATGTTTAGCGATTTCTGCCTTGTCCTCGTCCCTGGTCATAATGGGCGTTTCATCCATTGCCGTGGGCTCAGACTGACCCGTCATAACATTCCATGCGCTATTCTGTTTTTGGTAGCGTTGTTTTTGGTCCAGCACTTCCTCTTCCAACGCTGACGCCCAGGTGGCAGCAGTGGTCAGAACTAGCTGCCACTCTGATAAGGAACGAGTGCGATCAACCAACACGTCTTTACGTGCCGAAGCCACGTCAATTGGCAGAACTTTTGGTTGAATTGGTGGCGGCAGTGGCATGTCGAGTTGCTCAGCAAACCGACACTTGCCTTGGTACAACTTTTCATTGTACCATTTTGCTCTGTCCATCAGTTGTCTTATGGTGGCCACCAGTCTGTCCCACTTCGAATGACATTCGGCCAACTGCTGCTCCAACTCAGAAGTAGTTGGTTCGATGGCCGAAGTTGGCTTCTTTTTCTGTTTTGGAACGGTTCGATTGTAGACCGAGCGGTGTTTAGACACCAACTCAAAACCGTTGCGTCTCATTTCGTTTTCCTCATCAGACTTTCCATCGGTCTTTTCTGTAGAGGTGGCCGGATTCTGTGCCGACAAAGCAGCCAGAATTTGTCGCTGTCCGGCCGACATTTCATCCTTCAATTCTTTCTGTCCGGCCGACATTTCGTTTTTCAGTTCATCTTTCAGTTGTCTTTGGCCGGCCGACATTTCATTTTTTAGCTGTTGTTGTCCGACGGCAACTTGCGAAATTTGGCCAGACATCTGACCGACTCTCTGTTCAATTCCTTCTATCTCTTGTCTGAGTTTGTCGGTCTGCTGATTGATGTCTTCTCGGAGCAGATCAGATTCTTCGTGCACCTGTAATCGGACTTGTTGCTGAATGACCGCGCCCAGATTTTTGTTCACATGAGCGGCCACTCTGTGCACTAGCGTTGTTTCTTGATTGGCAGTCAAAACGGCCTGTCGCTGGGCTGCCGACAGACTCTCAGTAGTAGTCGATTGGCGCTGCTGCGCAGGCGTGGATGGGCCGAAAGCATCGGCCAACTCGTTACTTTCGACAACTTTTATTGGTGCCTCTGACGTAGTTTCCGTCGTGATTGCGTCATCGTCAGAAAAATCAGGGTGAGTCGAATTATCACCGACGGCAAGCTGCTCTGTGGACACGGAGGAGGGCCGGTTTTCAGACTGTTTCTGTCGTCTCTTTTGTTTGCGGCTGAGAGGTGGAAGATTCATTTTCTTGCCCTTGTCAGCGGCATTACTCGAGAGCAGAGAGTCTTCAATTTCCGGCGCTCGCTCGGTAGTCTGCTGAGAGGAGACGCTGCTTCTTGGTTGATACTGCCCACCTTTGTTTTTCTTATTGCGATTCGGCATTTCGGTTCGGAACCTCCAATTGCACTGCGCCACTTTTTAGGTTGATGAAGTCGTAGTGATGGCGTGACCACAGTGGACGTACACGGCAGAGGTGAGTTGAAATTCCGGGCAATCGTAGGTTAGACTACAATTGCACGGAGAGAATAGGAGGAGGAGGTACCGGGCAGCACAGCGCTAGCACGGTGCTGGGTTGAAAGAATAACGAATTAGTTATAGGTATGCCGGCGAGAAAACACGGCAGAAAAGAAGCAAAGAATAGTGCAGTGGTATCCGCTATGGGAAGTTACCGACCGCAAGAAGAAAGAACTCAGCGGCATCCACTATGGGAGGTTACCAGCTGGAGCGAGCGATAACTAATGGTTGAGCGAGCGAGTAATAATAATAAAGAACAGTCTTACGAACTGCCTGTCGACAGGTTGAATTGTCGGTACCAGAATTACAGCACAACGCTTACTGGCTTTATCCGTTTATTCACACTTTACTGACAGAACAGTCAGAGCGACCGCACACTTACTCCTCAGCTCGTCAAACAAGAAAGATGCGCGCCAAGATGGCCGACAATACACAACCGTAAACTTGGAATGGCTCGAGCGGGGATTCTAACACGACAACGCAGCCAATCCAATAGAATTGACGCTTAACATAATAATAACAGACACGACACTAATACACATAGTACGGGTTGGCAAAAACAATAACTGTGCATAAGTGCTCAACTGCTGTTAGAATAGGCACTTGTGCAGCTAAAATGCGACAATCAGATGTTATGAACGCAGCAAAGCACAGACGAAAACTCCGCAAACATAGCCATTCTTGGAATGCCATTCCGTGGAACTCTTGGAAAGACATGAGTCTATTGTGATGGCGGGATCTCATACAGTTGCCGAATTGCCAGCGTTACCGATATGCAAATTTTTTGCATCCGTGTGATGTTGGTTGTTATGTGCATGTTTTCCAAATTTCCATTTTTTATATTTTCCATTTTCCAACTTTCCAACTTCTTGGGGAGGCGATTTGTGCCCGCCCGGAATTCAACGAAGTAGCGTGTGTTTTATTACAAAATGCACTAATTTCATCTTTTATTTAAGAATAGCAGGAATTTGATTTTAAAAGAACAAAAATACAATAATAAAAGTTGCCTAAAAATGGTGCCGGTATTTTTTGCCAAAAACAGCTAAGTTATGTCATGATAATGCTTGTAAGGCTTCTATTTCCTTTAAAAACTTGCTTGAGTTTTTCCCGCGTTTTAGTTTTTTACCGAGCCCCTTGGAAAAAACCGGTTTTTTTTGAAAAAAAACGAAAAATAAACGAGGAGAAAAACCGACCAAATAGCCCTGCCGCATAGTATGCGCATTGAACCACAAGCTTGTATTTAGTTTGGAATAGCCACCTATTTAAAGATTTAAATCGTAGTATTCTAGTCCACCGACAGATATGTCTGCCCAAGAGCATATCGGTAGATACGACAGTTTGCTATCGATCAAGCATAAATATAACAATATTCGTCCAAGCCCCAGGACGGTCGCCCTCTTTGAACAAAAAATGGCCAAAAATTTATCTGCACTTGAAACACTAATCGGCGCAAGTAGTGGTCTCCCTACTAAATAGCAACATTTGTGGTCTCTTCCCCTCCACCCACCTAAGCATTCACTTCCCCATCACATGTAATAGTTGGGGTTTGGGGATTTAACACCCCAAGCCCGATTTTCGGCAACCCCCCCCCCCCAGCTTGATTTGGGGGGTTTCTGAAACCCTATTTTGGGTTAAAAACTGCTAAAATTCAGGGTTTCAAGTAGAGTGCGAATAATACCTGAAAAACCCAATACCCCAATACCCAATACCAATACCTGAGACCGCCAATACCCCAATACCCAATACTTGCACGGCTGGGTCAAAAATTGTATTTCAGTGAACAGGAACATTCCAATGATGCAGGCAGGATCTTTTGCACTGGGATTAAAATTTCGAAAAGGCCTGATTGAGCCACTGCCCAACCAAGGCAAGAAAATTTTGAAAAAATAGCCTTTGAGCAGTAGTCTTTGACCAAGATGTCAAATTTTGAAAGTGCTTGGTTGGGCCAGGCACGACTGTTTGGTGGTTGCCAAAAATAGAAACGTCGCAAAAGTTTTATTGAAGCAACGTTTCTTCGAACTTTTGTGATAAACTGATCAAGCTTTTGGCAGGATTAATTCTCATTAGCTTTATTTATTTCTTGAAGATACTGGTTTATAGAAAATTGGTTTCATTTACCGAAAGAATTTTCTGTTTTTTCGCACCATCATCGAAAGAATTTTATTATAAGCTTGCTAACAGTTTTCGTACCAAAACCATATACATACGGTATATACATGTAAATAGAAGACGATGTAGCGCATCTATTCATCCTGATCATTCAGCTTACGGTCGGTACGAATTGGTCTGACTAACACTTAAATGTCACTAACGGAAAAACGAAGGCATGAAATTCTACCAAAACATATACGCTAAACAGGAAAAATCATTGCGCATTTATCACAGTCGAAAACCTGGCCCTGCTAGGTTGCATTAGAGTAGGGATGGCCAAAGCACGTGCGCGCGGCGCGGAATAGAAAATAAAAAATCACAGCCAAAAAGTGGTCCAAAACGGTTTTTGCAACTTTAAGCGCAAATGCTTTTTTGTGTTCCGTTATTGATAGGGGGATGTGATGTATTTATATGAAACAGAGTGTGAGCTATCGAATAAGATGCATTTTGAATCATAATTCGGTCGTTAAAGGGCATTTTCCTCTCGAAAACTGAATTCGTCGTTTTTCAATGGCCATTTTCTGCTAAAAGGAGAGTTGATTCAAATTTTGTTCAACCGGATTTAAAATCAGCGCAACTCGTTACCTATATATCACCGCTTTTTTTCTTTCCGCACTTCGGCATGGTCCCCACAAATTTGATTCTTTCTTAACTACTGAAAATGGGCATTTTCGTGGATTTTTTTCATGTTCCTCGTTCTTGTGAAAAAACGACGAATTTGGCGCAAGATGTTCAATCGGTTCCGTGTACAGTAGACTGCAGACTTTCGAATGATATAAGAATTTGCTCTCTGCTCTTTGCCGTTAACCCCACAAACGGTGTTGAAGTTTCTGCAACCCTTAATTTTTGCCATTTCTGGCTTTTATTGTTCCCAACACTTGCAATCATACTTTTTCGCGTTAATTTAGCTGGGCGACGAACATTCACATCTTTCTAGTAGATTTCAAACAATCTTATTGGTTGCACCTTCGTAACTCGCGCCATAGAAAATCAGCCACCGCTGGGACGGCGACCAAGTTATAAACACTAATTTACGCGATTTGGCCCACGCGGCTGTTTTGAACCCGCATTTCTCTGATTCTTCATGAAATTAAGTGCGGTTTTTTGCGTAAATAATCGCATCCGGTCATGCTATTGCCGTTTTAGCATAAATTTTTGCTTGTAGCGCGAGTTATTCAAATCTGTTGCCCATATTTTGAAATGGTACCAAGTGCGCCATACAAAAGTTCTTCGCAGACGGACGTGTTTAGATCGCATTTTTCTAACTTTTGATTGAATCAAGTGCGGTTTTTTGCGTAAATTATCGCATCCGGTCATATTATCGGCGGTTTTAGCATAATTTTTTTGCTGTAGCGTGAATTTTTAAAAACCATTGGCCATACCTAATTAGAGTAGCTTACGGTCGGTACGATTTGTAAGCGCGGTGCGAACATAAAAATTGCAAAACGACTAGAGTTGTTTTTTCGTTACTCGAGTTTAGCTCTCCGATTTTTTTTGTCTGGCCTAATAGATGTGACTCTTGGCTACAATTCTATGCTAAATTCTGCAGGTAAACATGCGGATTGAGTTAGTGGGAACGCCTAAAAGTCATATGTGCGCCGTTTCCATAAAACAGTCGTGAAGGGTAAGAAAATTCAGCAAAATTAGCCTTTATAAAGCGTTTAAAAATTCCAGCATAAAATTAAGAAAAATTACAAGGTTTACTAGTGTAAAGTGGCCTGGTTGGGCTTCTGCACAACAAGGGCGAGAAAATTTTTAAAATTTAGACCTCAAAAACGCATTTAAAAGCATTCGGAGCATAAAATAGACAGTTTTAGTACATAATTCATTAGTTTCACTTATTTTTGTCAGACTTTCTCTTCCTACGTACCTCCACCGCAAAGGGGGTGTACCCACCATACATCCACTGGATATGCCACTGCCTTTGAGAAAGCGCTTAAGAGTCGGTCTCTGAACCGATCGAGTCTCAGTATTCAGACCCCAAAATTGAAACTTTGCGCTAGAGAGCTGTAGGTTGGTACACTAATGCACACTCATGAGTTGTCCTTCGACCCCAAAGGATTAGTGGATTTGACGCTCCAGTCCCGAGATACAGCCTTCTGAAAATCGGCCCGCTTAACTATGGGACCAAAATTTCAAACTCGAATTTCTAACCTACCAGCTGGAGTGGGAAGATAAAAATTTGGGTTTTTGGGTAACTTTTGGAGTACTTTAAGAATCTGCAGTCCAATTTTGTTTTGGAAGAAAAAAATATTTTTTCAACCTCTTTGGTGGGCCATAACTCGGCTGGAACCCCCCTAGAGGCGCTTTTTTATTTCATAACTTTGTAGCGCTTTTTATAAGCTATATTTTGGTATAGAACATGGTACGATTGCTGGTGGCCAATCCAGTGAAAATTGGCCTCAAATGTCACGAACTCGAAAAATTCGCATGTTTCACTATTGACATAATTTTCCAAATCGAATTTCTGACTTAATGAACAGAGTTGAGCTGTGAAAATTTGGGCTTCCACAGTACTTTCAGTGTGCTTTCGGAGTATTTAGTGGATTTAGCATTTAGAGGAAAAAAATTTTTTTCGACCTATTTGGCGGGCCATAACTCGGCTGGAGCCCCCCCAAGAGGCGCTTTTTTATTTTGTAGCGCTTTTTATAAGCTTCATTTTGGTATAGAATATGGTACGATTGCTGGTGGCCAATCCAGTGAAAATCGGCCTCATAAGTTACAAAGTCGAAAAATTCCCTCATTTAGAAGGCCAATTTTTTATGAGTTCTCAACATTTGAGGCCAATTTTCACCGAATTGGCCACGAGCAATCGAAGCATATTCAATACCAAAATGAAGCTTATAAAAAGCGCTACAAAGTTATGAAATAAAAAAGTACCTCTAGTGGGGTTCCAGCCTAGTTATGGCCCGCCAAATAGGTCGAAAAAAATTTTTTTCCTCAAATGCTAAATCCACTAAATACTCCGAAAGCACACTGAAAGTACTCTGGAAACCCAAATTTTCACAGTTCAACTCCGTTCATTAAGTCAGAAATTCGATTTGGAAAATTATGTCTATAGTGAACCATGCGGAATTTTCGAGTTCGTGACATTTGAGGCCAATTTTCACTGGATTGGCCATCAGCAATCGTACCATATTCTATACCAAAATAGAGCTTATAAAAAGCGCTACAAATCTATGAAATAAAAAAGCGCCTCTAGGGGGGTTCCAGCCGAGTTATGGCCCGCCAAAGAGGTCGAAAAAAATTTTTTTTCTTCCAAAACAAAATCGGACTGCAGATTCTTAAAGTACTCCAAAAGTTACGCAAAAACCCAAATTTTTATCTTCCAACTCCAGCTGGTAGGTTAGAAATTCGAGTTTGAAATTTTGGACCCATAGTTAAGCGGACCGATTTTCAGAAGGCTGTATCTCGGGATTGGAGCGTCAAATCCACTAATCCTTTGGGGCCGAAAGACAACTCATAAGTATGTATTAGTGTACCAACTTACAGCTCTCTAGCCCAAAGTTTCAATTTTGGGGTCTGAATAGGGCAAAGGGCCAAGACTCGATCGGTTCAGAGACTGACTCTTAAAAGTCATTCTGAGTGTAAAACCTAGCAGAAATTAGAGTGCTCAATAATGCGTAGTTCAATCGCGTTTCTTATTTTCGACGAATTCTTTTTCAAAATCGGCCGGAAAGCATGTATCACCCCGAGTCCTGGGTACGTACATGTACGGCACTGGTACATTCTATATTGTTAGAAATGGCACAATTTTCATTTTAGATAAGAACAGGGAAATTAATTACTGCTGTACTACTTAGAAAGCGGGACACTATAAGAAATTCTACTATAACTTTTAGTTGATTAAAGCAAAAACAGCTTCCTAAACCTAATTATCGATCAACCTTTCCGATTTTTCTAGATAATTTTTCAGGTCAACATCAATGTTTTTCGATTTTGACAGGTCCCAATCAGTATTGGGTATTGGGGGGATACCTCGAAAACACCCCAATACACCCAATACCCAATACCAGTTCGCACTCTAGTTTCAAGACTTATAAACCGTAATTTAGGATTTCAAAAGCCCTAAATAGGGTTCCCGAATAGACCTATTTTGTAGTGACTACTAACTACTAACCACTAACTACTAATTTTTTGGGTTTTATGACGTCATCAAGACTACAAATTGACTACGACTACATATTCAGATTTAGTGACTACAAATTGACTACAAAATACCAAAATATACATTTACAAAATTTTTGAATTTGTGAATTAGTAGTCAGCAATTTCTCGAATTTATTTGGTCATAATCATGCACATTAGCCATTTAGAAACGGAAATGGTGCTATTTTATCGGTGGATTTTTGTTAATTGAGCTTTTTCACTTGTTTCAACAACTTTTTTGTCATTCAAAAGCAATTTTCCTGTTATATTTTGGAATATTTTACTATTTCTATTAATTTCTGACCGTTTGTAAACAAAGTAAAGTGCACGTTTGTTTGTTTCTATCTTTTGATTGTTTTAAACTTATTTCACAACAAAAATACTGTGTATTTTGAAGCTAATCCTAAATTTGAAACTTTCGTAGTAGAAATTAACAGGCATTTTTGGCATCACACCTGGAAGAAAAATAAATGATATTCCTTAAATGTCCACCTCTCCCTTGTTTGGTTCACTATTTTAGATTTTCAAATTCTTGTTTTATATCCTAAACCTAAAAATGCGGAAATTTTATTCAAAATTTTGCTGACTACAAATTGACTACTAACTATGACTACATATTCAAAATCGAGAAATTTTGAGACTACTAACTAAGTAAGACTACTAATTATTTTTGGCGATTTTTAAAGACTACTAACTACGACTACTATTTAAAATTTGCAAAAGAAATAGGTCTATTCCCGAACCCTAATTTGGGTTTCTGAAACTCTAAATAGGGTTCCGGGACCCAAATTTGTGTTTCTGAAACTCAAAATAGGGTTCCGGAACCCTAATTTGGGACTCTGAAACCGTAAATAGGGTTCCGGAACCCTAATTTGGGACTCTGAAACCGTAAGTCTGTTGTCTTTGCCGAAGATCACTATTTCACTCTGCACCGTGAACGTGTATCGGAGGGAGATGACGTCATCGTTGGCACTCCTGCGCAAGAACATAAAATAGAACCACCTCTTCAAGTTCAACAAGAAGCGCCGCAGCCGCCGCAGGAAATTCCTAGAAAAGTGAAGACCAAATACGAGCTGCACCCTAAAGCCGTTTTGAAAAAGCCGAAACGTATTGATGATGGCTGTAGAACCTTCGGTTGAGCTCTATTTTAACATATTTTAGTATCAGCCAGATCCGTGAGATAGCCCTACTTGCCCCCGTGTCTTGGGCACCTAAGATGACTTTCTCGCAACAGTTTGGACCTCTAAGTATAGGATAGGACGCCGTCCCGCGTTTCTTGATTGCTGGTCACTTAGATGTACAATGTAGTGTAGTCACCCTTGCAGTGGATAGTAGGTACTCGCTGACCAATCGGGTTCGAGAATTTTTGAATCCACGAGCAGATGATTACATCCAATACATGTAATCCAGCCGTCATACTACTGAACGATGCAACACATCAATACCATCCAAGCACGTGATTCAGATCATAAAATCATGTTGCAAAAGGTATTACGATAAGTGAAAAAGCTGCAATACAGAATTTTGAACTATTCCATTTTATTTGTTTTAACTAAACTGGTTCTACGATTTGCGATAGCCACTCGAACGTATTCCTGAGGAGAAGCAGACGTACAATGTATGCTGTAATTATAGAAATCAACTGAAGCAGGACGCTTATTAGTTGGCCTGACTTATCTGCGAGCAACCAGGACACATCTGTTGGCAACAGGCTTTGGTCTGTAAGAGCTATTAAGTGGAGAAGATAGTCCTAGTGATGGTTAGCACGACAGTCATGAGTATTCTCTGCATTCTCTGTTTGTGCTTTGTGTGTGCTGGAGCTGAAGGTGAACAGGTTTACGGCAGGTACGCGGTTGGTAAGAATAGTTTGGACAGGACTGGCTGCTTTTCAGCAAAGATTTACATTCGCTGCTCAGCTCAGTGACAAACAGTCACGCCGATCGGACTCTTTACGAGGAAATGAAGCCACAAATGAAGTCACATGTACGAGCTGTGCTTCGCGCTTGGCTCTGGGATCAACAGAGACACGGTCAATCTGCTCTCTACCACCCTCCAATATGATACAATAATTAGACATATCCTTGGCACCGGCTATCAAAAATGGGATTGTTGTAGTGTGCCTTCGCACGTACTGCACAACTTCAACTCCAGAAGGTACCATGATAGCCGGTGCCACAGATGTCCGACTGTCACTTGACAAACGATAAATAAACCTATTCATGTACATACATTTCTGAACAGCGTACGACACGGATGCTTTACGCAATGGTCAAAGAGAAGAGCACTTTACTGCAATAGAAATCTCTTGTATGCTGCTTCAGCTCTTGTGCAACTGAAAGCTTCGTTCATCGAGTGGGACAACGACATATCCGGCTTTGACAGTCAATGTGCTCCAGCATCTCGTACTGTACTCCTCCGCAGGGCGGCCGCTTCGTTTTTCCGAAACAAAAATGAGATCCAGATAGTGTACCCGGTGCACTAACCGACACGTACGTAGGTTAATCACGTTAAACTGCTTGTTTTCAAGATTTCTGAGCAAGAATGCAATTCTTCAATCCAGATGACATTTCTTGCCATGTAACCTGACAAAATTTTCACTCCTGTGAGTTAGTATGAATAAATATATGATTGAAAATCCGTAAAAATATACGTAAGCCAGCCAAGCCTGCCTTGAAGGACAAGGGTAAACCGCCAATACAAATATAATTCGACCAGGGATGTGGTGAGGTGTGTTTTTCGGTTTAAGCTAAAAATACCTATTTTATGTCATTTTTCAATTTAAAAAGTGGCCTTTTGAGATGTATAACAGGCAAGACTGACTCAAAACTGTTAGAAAAACAATAGAAAAAAATACCAAATTTCGCAATCTAAAACAAAAAAGCAAACTGCTGTACAAAAATTTGCATATAGTGTTTATTGATGGAGTCTGTCAGGGACTGTTTCATGCCTGTTTCGTGATTCATGTCTATGTAACACGTGTATTTCTGATCTGAAAAGACTTCAGGAAGCTGCAGGAAAGCGTTAGGAATCATAAAACCAGGCTAGGATACTCAGAACGTGAGCAGGAGCTTTTTCCGCGATTTTGGAAAAAAACGAAAAAAAAACGGAAAAAACTGGAAAAAAAGCAGGCCGAGGTTTATTCGGAAAAATATCCATCCCTGAATTCGACCAGACGTACTGTAGGTACATCATGTCTGTCGTTGGCGTGCTGCCATGTCAGGGCAATTTTCCTTTAGCCATTTCGATTAGTATGTAAACTGTACTGTAAAGACTGTAAAGTACTGTAAAGACTGTAAATCGTCCTTGCACCACTGTTCCCTCGTCTGATGACAGGCCAGCGGCGCGCATTTTTTCGGCACTCCCTGTAGAATGGCGCATTTTTGCTCCATTCGTAACTGCATGTTTACTCTTCAAACGCTCAGAATATTGTGCATAGTAGCTTTACTGTTTTGTTGTGAACTGGTAGAACAAAGGTGAGGTGAACTACCGCACCGCATTGGAAATTTAAGAATCAGTCTCTGGTCAGATCGAGTCTTGCCCTCTTGCTCTATTCAGACCCAAAGTTGAAAATCTGGCCTACAGCGCTGCAGGCAGGTCGGCACACTGATATAAGTTTGTTAGTTATCAAACGTATGAAAAAGAATTCCAAATTTGACGCTACTGTCCCAAGATATAGCCGTCTGAAAATCGGCTCGCTTAACTATGGGACCAAAACTTCCAACTTGACTTTCTTTCTTACTCATGAGAGTTGGGACTTGAAAATCGGAGGGGGGTAGGTAACTGTTGGAGTAGTTCAAGACTTTTTCGTCCAAAATTTTTTTGAGCAAACATTTTTCGACCCGTTTGGGGGCCCCCTAGCTCGTCTGGAACCACCCCCACGGTCGGTATCTTTTATATTTCAAACTTTTATAGCGCTATTTATTGACTACTACTACTAACTGCACATCCACAACCAATGCTGCATGCTATCCCAGAATACGCGCTCGAGTCATATTGCCTTACTTCATTGATTATCGGCCGATTTCCCCGTAACCCCACTTAGAAAACTTGCTATAAAATTCATACGTATGGACGTACATTCGTTTCCAAGGCCGGATCGGTAGTTCATTACCCTAGCTACAGAACTAGCGCAGTTAGAAAGATTGGGATCGAAATCCCAGCACGGTGGCCCCTTTTTAAATGACGAAAAATGCGTCACGACGTCCACCTACCAAAATATTCGTAGCATTTGAGTCCTCCGACAGATATGTCTACCCAAGAGCATATGGGTAGATATGACAATTTGCCATCGATTAAGCATAAATATAACAGTCTTCTTCCAAGCCCCGGAACGGTGGCCCGTTTTAAACTACGATCATCACGACAAAAAATAGAAAAAATAGTTTTCCGGGTCATCTTTGGAAAGATAGCTACCAATTTTACTGAGTGAGTAGGCCTACCTTAGATGCATATTTACCTTTAGAGATCCTTGAACAACAAATTACAATCAATTAAACAAACGAAAAAAAAAGAAAAATGAGCGATTAAGACTACCCCTTGCAAAAAAAATCGTAGCACTTGTCTGTCGACAGATATGTCTGCCCAAGAGCATATGGGGAGATATGACGATTAGCTATCGATTAAGCATAAACATAAACATAACAATATTCGTCCAAGCCCAAGGACGATGGCCCTCTCTAACCAAAAAAATGGCCAAAAATGATCTGCACTTGAAACACTAATCGGCGAAAGTAGTGATCTCCCTAGCTCTACATAATGTCTGTTGTAGGGAGATCACTACTTGCGCCGATTAGTGTTTTGAGTGTGTACATTTTGGCCATTTTTTTGTTCCAAAAGGGCCACCGTCCTTGGGCTTGTACGAATATTGTTATGTTTATGCTTAATCGATAGCTAATCGTCATATCTACCCATATGCCCGTGGGCAGACATATCTGTCGGAGGACTGGAATGCTACGATTGTTTTAGTAACTGATGTCGAAATCGCGCATTTTCATTCTTTCTATTTTTTTAATTTGTTGTTCAACGATCTCTAAAAGTAAATGCGCCGAAATATGCATCTAAGGTAGGCCTAGTCAAAAAGTAAAATTGGTAGCTATCTTTAAAAAGATGACTGAGAAAACTTCTTTTTTTTCATAGTGATGATTTTCGTTGAAAAAGGGCCACCGTCTTTGGGCTCGGACGAATATTGTTATGTTTATGCTTAATCGATAGGAAATCGTCATATCTACCCATATGCCCGTGGGCAGACATATCTGTCGGAGGACTCGAATGCTACGATTGTTTTAGTAAGTGGGGGTTCCGGGCCGATTATCGATGAAGTAAGGCATTATGACGAGCGCGTAATCTGAGATAGCATGCAGAATTGGTTGTGGATGTGCTTGTGCATAAAACAATAATGTACAAGTCAAGAGTAGTTGTTTGATGCCAGACGTGGTCATATTTGTTAAAGAGTTACAATTTGGGTGCGCACGTTTTACAGGATTTGTTCGAAACCAAAAACACGTATCTAAGGTAAAGCTGAATATAACATGCAGTAATTAGGTGTTGATATGTAAAATAATAATCAGGAGATCGTCAGTAGTCGTTTGATACCACAATCAGTCGTCTGTGTTCAAAATTTGACATTAGAGTGACCTCCCCATCTGTTGATGCTTTTTACTTTTTGAGGTGTGTGTGATCGTGTTACTGCTTGTACATGGAAAAATGTAAATCAGACTAACTATCTGAACAGGTAACTTTTTATGAAATTGACTAGGGTAGGAAGGAATGCTGTAATAAATTGGGATGCTGTAAGAATGCTTATAAAAATTGGATCAGGAGCCGATCCCAAAAAACAGAAATTAATGTTTTTAATAATGATCATAATTAATTATAAATTAACAAGTTTTATCGATAAATATCGATTACCGATTATATTTTGGCAAAATTTCAAAATCGTCCAAAATGGTCATGTTATGACGGATCAGGTGTAGCTGGGGGGGGGGGGGGAAATCAGGAACCGCTCCCAAACAAAAATTAATGTGTTTAATTATCATAATTAATTTGAAATTAACGATTTCTATCGATAAATATCGATTATCGATTATTTTTTTGGCAAAATTCCAAAATTTCAAAATGGTCCAAAATGGTCGTGTCGCATATCATTTGAAAGCCCTTGGCCTGGCGAGTCTAATGGTCACTAAATCAGCATAGGGCACGCCCCGGGGGGCCTGTTTTGCCAAATATAAAAGTACCCTTAGAGACGCATCAGTATAGGCACGCTCCGGATGCCTGTTTTCCAAATATAAAAATACCCCTAGGGGACGCATCAGTATAGGTACGCTCCAGATGGCCGGTTTTCCAAATATAAAAATACCCCTAGGGGGTCGCATCAGCATAGGCACGCTCCGGAGGGCCTGTTTTAAAAACATAAAAATACCCCTAGGGGACGCATCAGTATAGGGCACGCTGCGGGGGGGCCTGTTTTAAAAACATAAAAATACCCCTAGGGGGACGCATCAGTATAGGCACGCTCCAGAGGGCCTGTTTTCCAAATATAAAAATACCCATAGAGACGCATCAGTACGGGGCACGCTCCAGAGGGCCTGTTTTCCAAAAATAAAAATACCCCTAGGGGTACGCATCAGTATAGGGCACGTTCCGGAGTCGTATAGTCATAAGAAAGTTAATTAATCAATATATAGTCCATTTCTGACCTTCCCTGATTTTTCCCCCCAGCTACACCTAACCCTGTTATGACTATGTATAATTTGAAAGCCCTTTGCCTGGCGAGTCTAATGATCACTACATCAGCATAGGACAAGCTCCGGGGGACTGTTTTGCCAAATATAAAAGTATCCCTTGAGATGCATCATCAGTATAGGCACACTCCGGAGGGCCTGTTTTCCAAACATTAAAATACCCCTAGAGGGACGCATCAGTATAGCACGCTCCGGAGAGGCTGTTTTCCAAACATTAAAGTACCCCTAGAAGGACGCATCAGTATAGCACGCTCCGGAGAGGCTGTTTTCCAAACATTAAAATACCCCTAGAAGGACGCATCAGTATAGCACGCTCCAGAGAGGCTGTTTTCCAAACATTAAAATACCCCTAGAAGGACGCATCAGTATAGCATGCTCCGGAGAGGCTGTTTTCCAAACATTAAAATACCCCTAGAAGGACGCATCAGTATAGCACACTCCGGAGAGGCTGTTTTCCAAACAGTAAAATACCCCTAGAAGGACGCATCAGTATAGCACGCTCCAGAGAGGCTGTTTTCCAAACATTAAAATACCCCTAGAAGGACGCATCAGTATAGCACGCTCCGGAGAGGCTGTTTTCCAAACATTAAAATACCCCTAGAAGGACGCATCAGTATAGCACGCTCCGGAGAGGCTGTTTTCCAAACATTAAAATACCTCTAGAAGGACGCATCAGTATAGCACGCTCCGGAGAGGCTGTTTTCCAAACATTAAAATACCCCTAGAAGGACGCATCAGTATAGCACGCTCCGGAGAGGCTGTTTTCCAAACATTAAAATACCCCTAGAAGGACGCATCAGTATAGCACGCTCCGGAGAGGCTGTTTTCCAAACATTAAAATACCCTTAGAAGGACGCATCAGTTTAGCCAAAAATTGTGCCAAAAAATAATCGATATTTATCGATAACTGAAATTTTTAAGCAATTAAGTAACTCTCAAACGGTTCATTGTTTTAGCAAACACACTTCAGTGCCCATAGTATTTCCAGGCGTTTTTGAAAATTGGAATCCCCTCTGTAGTAGGCGAAACCCCTCGAAACCCCACCTGGCAGGCAACCCACAGCCCCTTTCCTCCCCTACCTATTACGCATACATGTAACCATACATGTAACAGGGGGGTCTGGGCATACATGGGCCGGAAAAATCCGGAGGGGGGTAGGGGGGTTGAGACCTCGGGGGGGTCCCCCTCCCGAAAAAAGGCCAAAAACGCCTGTTTTGCCTTAAATAACCAAAATTTTCCTCCCTCGGGTTGGGGGGGGTGGTTAGGGGAGGGAGGGGTATGGCCGACCGAGGGGGAGGGGGTATACCCCTCTAACCCCCCGGCCCATGTATGGGTCTTGGGGGTCTGCCCCCCCACTCGACTTAGGCCAGCCCCCCCCCCCCCCCGAGACGATTTCGCCGACCTCCCCTCCGATTTTTCTGGCAAGTAAATTTTTGCAATTTTTAAGAATTTCATACACATAAATTGCCAGAATCGCCTGCAAAACAGCACTTTTTAGCTGTATTTCAGCCCAAATTAGCGATTTTTGGCGATTTTCAGCTCAAAAATTGCGATTTTTGAGCGTTTATAGTGCCCTACCCCCCTCCCAAAATTTAGGCTCAGACCCCCCAGCCGGCGCCAGACCCCCCAACCCCCCTCCCCCATCGGCGGATGACCTGTTACATGTATGCATGTAACAGCTCCGGGCCGAGCTGGGGGGAGGGGGTAGGGGGGTTTTTTCCTCAGGTGGGGGGGTTTCGCCCAGAAAGGGGTCTCAAATTTCAAAAAGCTCCTAAACGCCTGGAAATGCGTTTTTAGCACGTTTTTTTTCAGTAAGGACACAAAAAATCGCTATTTTAAGCTTCCAAATAGGGTTTTCGAGCTAAAAACAAGCAAAAAATGTCGAAAAGGGCTTCCAAAAATACCGATTTCTCTTAAATATCAGCAGTGGAAACGCCAAATACGGTTTTCAAATGCTTTTCAAGCGAATTTTAGGCTAAAAATTAGTCATTTCTGAGCCAGTTTGTTAGTACTGGGAGCCGATACTAGTACATGTATTTTTGGGTCGGGGGGGGATCCGTTAACCTGTCTCGGGGGGATGAGGGGGGTTGCCTTTTCAGCAGTGGAGTGGGTAACCCCCTAGTATGTATGCTATTACATGCACTGTCCTCGCAAGTTTACCTCTAGTCTAGTGGGTGTTTTATGGGAGTAAGCCTCTTTGAAAACGAAAGCTAAACAAAACGAAAAAGAAGTAATCATTACTTATACCACGAGGCGGGGCAATATCGGATTAGCCTGTATCGCATTATCTCTTTTCTTTGCCCATATCAGACCCCGAACTCCGGGCCTTTCTTAGTTTGTAAAGTTACCTTAGGTGGAGAGCAGTTACGGTAGACGTTGAGCGAGCTTTGCAGCAACTTAGGCTGTGTGGCTGTTGTTGATATCGTTCACTTTCAGATTCTCAGTTGTGTTGTATCGGATGACTGGTGGGGTGACTATCTAGTAGTGCTGCTACAATGCTACAGATAAGAAGTGAGTAGAATTTTGATTGAGTTTTATTTCAAAACTGAGCGAGTTTTTCGTTTTCTGTAGGCAACTACAGGGTGTCTCAAAAATGATCGCATTTCTTTCATTTCCATTTCCGCAAATTTTAACCAAATAGGCTGAAATTTGGAACATAGGCATACATGGGCCGGGGGTAAGGGGGTATACCCCCTTCGGCCGGCCATACCCCCCTCCCGGAGGGAGGAAATTTTCGCTTATTTAAGGCAAAATAGGCGTTTTTTGGCCTTTTTTCGGGGGACCCCCCTGCCCCCCGAGGCAGACATGGGCTAGCATTTCGGCTGATGGGGGTAGAATTTTCATTTCCTGAGGGGGGCTGAGGGGGGTAGGAGCGCCTGATGGGGGGCTGAGGGGGTGGTAAGCCAAAAAGTTCATTTTTGGCGAAAATCAGGGTTTCTTGGCTGATTTTTCATTAAAATATGTTAAAATTAGCTATTCTGAGCTCATTTACGCCTATTCCAGGCATATTTTTATCATAATTTTCTATACAAAATTCTTCCCAAAAATTCCTGATGGGGGGGGGGGGGTACCGGCCGGCTGATGGGGGCCAACCTCCCCTCAGCCCCCCCCTTGCCCATGTCTGCCCCGAGGTCTCCAGACCCCCTACCCCCTCCGGATTTTTCCGGCCATGGATGAACATAGGTGCCAAAATTCGGGGAATTTTGTGTTAAAGTTTGGTGCACTAGGCTTGACTCATTCCCGAGAAATTTCAAAAAAGTGAAGTTTGGTAATTTCAATAGATTTTGTCTCCAAATAACGCTGCACAATAAAGATCTCCTCTTCTTTCCGAAGGTGCGATGGCATGATCTTAGGGGCTGTGGTAGTATAAAAGCTCACCATAAATTAAGAATAGTGGATATTTCTTCAGATCTTCGTCGTTCGACAGTATGCTGCTGCACTTTTACAGGAAGTTCTTACAGCTGGAGCTCGCGAAGATCAAATTTAGCGATGTATAGGAACTGCATGTGTTAAGAGGAGCTGAGTTATTGCTTCAACTTTTTACACACCAATTACCCTGAATTCCTGCGTTTCCACTCCAGATTTCATCGAATTCCGACAAAAATTAGGAAAGATACAGGAGAAGGAAATGTTTCCATTTTTTCGGTGATTCACTATTGAAATTACCAAATTTCACTTTTTTTTAATTTCTGGGGAATGAGTCAAGCGTGGTGCACCAAACTTTAACACGTAAAATTCCCAGAATTTTGGCACCTATGGTCCAAATTTCAGCCTATTGGTCAAAATTTGCGCAAATGGCAGTGAAAGAAATGTGATCATTTTTTGAGACATCCTATATATTGTTGCTGCTAAGCTATACTGCGATATTTACCTGTGCTTTTTCCCCACTGTTTATGGTTATACAGTGAGGCACTTAACGCCATATATGGGAACGGTGCCATTTTGATATCACGGCAGTTCCTCGCCAACTTTTCACCACCCGACTTTTCCTGGTAAGGAGGTATGCCAACAGTGTAGGCTGTTAACGAGTGTTGTCTTACACTCGACAAAAATTGAAGAAAGTTTATGATTCTCGTACAGCGCAAAAGTCAAATATATACCGATCAGAATTATCGATCGACTGGAATCTGGTGCTGAAGGGTGCCGGAACGAACCGGAACTTTTTTACTTTCGCTCTTTTTAGAAGCAAACCTGCTAAATTCCATGCAGTAACGCTAAACACTTATTAAATCACCTAAAAACTTTGTTTTAGGCAACAATTGTTATTGCTATCACCACTTTTTTCTCAGAAGTGCACACAAAAGTGTCGATAATTTACTACAGCCCAAAAACTAAAACAAAATCAATGCTTTTGGTGCTTAAACAGTATGTAAACAGTACTTGGACATGTAAAACAGCAATGTTTCATGGCAGTTCTACCAGTTATAACTTTAGCAAAGCACCCTGTAACTGTCTTCTGCAGTTTTCAGCTGGAATTTTTAGTTCTGGGATTTCGATTCTTTCGATTTCTTGCAATTTCGAATTTTTAGCCTCCGCTGAAAAGTTCCGGTTCCGCCCGGAACTGGGGGTAATTCCGGTCGATCGCTGTGCTACCCCTACCAAATACGTATATACCTTTGCCTTCCATACATGTAACAGGTCATCCGCCGATGGGGGGAGGGGGGGTTGGGGGGGGTCTGGCGCCGGCCGGGGGGGGGTCTGAGCCAAAATTTGGGGGGAGGGGGGGTGGGCACTAAAAAACGCTCAAAAATCGAGAAAAATCGCAATTTTTGGGCTAAAAATCGCCAAAAATCGCTAATTTGGGCTGAAATACAGCTAAAAAGTGCTGTTTTGCAGGCGATTTTGGCAATTTTTGTGTGTGAAAGTGTAAAAAATTGCAAAAATTTGCTCGAAACTTTACTTGCCAGAAAAATCGGAGGGGGGGGTCGGTGAAATCGTCTCGGGGGGGGGGGGTCTGGCCTAAGTCGGGGTGGGGGGCAGACCCCCCCAGACCCCCCCCCTGTTACATGTATGTTGCCTTCCATTTATGACGTTAACTGCCTGTTTGTTTTAACTCATCCAAGTCGCATTTTCACCAAATACGGTCCGGTTGTATATTGAATGGTTTTTTGCGAAAAAATCTTTTTGTTGATGGACAATTTTGAAAACTTTATTTTATTCAAAATCAAGAAAATTATTGGAAAATCGTCAAAGTTAGCCTCAGCTATTAAATTAGCAGTGCTGTTCTGGCTGGTTTATGGCTATCAAAGACTACTGAAAATAGGGTTTATGAGTGCGAACTGGTATCTATTCAGTGTATCGGGGTTGCGATTGGGTATTACGCTTTTGGCTCGCCAATACCCAATAATACCTTAAAAATCTATCAATTTTTTATCTATGATTCTAAACACTTAAGAATTTTAGTGTAGTTTAGAGAGGCTATTTTTGCGCCAATCGATAAAATTGCTACTTTTCTGTAGGCCACACTTGTATATGCACTCCAACACGCTGCGTGACATCTTCCGCCTACAACAACGCCTGGAAGATTTGAATACACATTAAGAGCGCCATATTTTTAAGAACTGGGCAGGTCCCCTTAAAAGGGCGGAACATTAAGAGTCAGTGTCTGATTCGATCGAGTCTTGGTATTCAGACCCAAACTTGAAAGTTTGGCGTAGAGGGCTGTAAGTTGGCACACTAATACTACTTGATGAGGTATTCAACTGCTGCTGAGGAATTCCCAATTCGACGCTCCACGCTCGAGATATAAGCCCGCAAAAATCGGCTTGCTTAACTATGGGACGAAAATTTCCAACTTGAATTTCTTTCTTACTGACAAGGGTTGGGACTTAAAAATTGGGGTTTTTAGGTAACTTTCCAAGTAGATTAAGAATCTTTAGTCCAAAATTGTTTTAGATGACTAAAAATTTTTTCGCCCCCCTTTGGAGCCCCCCAGCTCGACTGGAACCCCCCTAGATGCACTTTTTTATTTTAGAATTTCGTAGGGCTATTCAGGACCTACATTTTGGTGTAAAATATTCAAGATTTGAGAGGTAGGTTTTTGACAAAATTCACTTTGAATGTCCAAAACCTGGTAAAAATCGCCAACTTTCACTGTGCTCGGAAATGTCGCAAACGATTCCTAGCCTTTAAATCGTAACTGAGACCTAAAAATTGGGGCTTTTAGCTAACTTTTCGAGTAGATTAAGAATTTTCAGTCAAAATTGTTTTCCAGGAAAAAAATTTTTTCGCCCTCCTTTGGCGCCCCCTAGCTCAACTGGAACCCCTGTATACATATTTTTTTATTTTGGAATTTCGTAGCGCTATTCAAGAGCTACATTGTGGTATAAAATATTCAAGATTTGAGAGGTAGGTTTTCAAGAAAATCGACTTTGAATGTACAAAAACCTGCTTTTTTGTCCCTATTGTCTGGCGATTTTGTTCATTCAAAGTCAATTTTCGCGAAAACCTACCTCTCAAATCTTGAATATTTTATACCAAAATGTAGCTCTTGAATAGCGCTACGAAATTCTAAAATAAAACAATGCGTCTAGGGGCGGTTGCAGTCGAGCTGGGGGGCTCCAACGGGGGGCGAAAAAATTTTTTTTTCATCGAAAGCAATTTTAGACTGAAAATTATTAATCTACTCGAAAAGTTAGCTAAAAGCCTCAATTTTTAGGTCTCAATTACGATTTAAAGGCTAGGAATCGTTTGCGACATTTCCGAGCACAGTGAAAGTTGGCGATTTTTCCAGGTTTTGGACATTCAAAGTGAATTTTCTCAAAAACCTACCTCTCAAATCTTGAATATTTTACACCAAAATGTAGGTCCTGAATAGCGCTACGAAATTCTAAAATAAAAAAGTGCATCTAGGGGGGGTTCCAGTCGAGCTGGGGGGCTCCAAAGGGGGGCGAAAAAATTTTTTTTCATCGAAAACAATTTTGGACTGAAAATTCCTAATCTACTCGAAAAGTTAGCTAAAAGCCCCAATTTTTAGGTCTCAGTTACGATTTAAAGGCTAGGAATCGTTTGCGTCATTTTTGAGCACACCGAAAGTTGGCTATTTTTCCAGGTTTTGGACATTCAAACTGAATTTTCTCAAAAACCTACCTCTCAAATCTTGAATATTTTACACCAAAATGTAGGTCCTGAATAGCGCTACGAAATTCTAAAATAAAAAAGTGCATCTAGGGGGGGTTCCAGTCGAGCTGGGGGGCTCCAAACGGGGGCGAAAAAATTTTTTTTCATCGAAAACAATTTTGGACTAAAGATTCTTAATCTACTCGAAAAGCTACCTAAAAGCCCCAATTTTTAAGTCCCAACCCTTGTCAGTAAGAAAGAAATTCAAGTTGGAAATTTTCGTCCCATAGTTAAGCAAGCCGATTTTCGCGGGCTTATATCTCGAGCGTGGAGCGTCGAATTGGGACTTCCTCAGCAGCAGTTGAATAACTCATCAAGTAGTATTAGTGTGCCAACTTACAGCCCTCTACGCCAAACTTTCAATTTTGGGTCTGAATAGGGCAAAGGGCCAAGACTCGATCGATTCAGACACTGACTCTTAAATTTTCTGACCTATACATTTTGTGTTGAATCAATAGGTCTTTAGTAGAAAACACCACCACTACTGAGATATTTTTGCTCCCCGATACCGCTTAGGGTACTTATGGCCAAAAACGTGATTTTTTAACTGGTTCTCCAGTGTTAACTTGCTGATCGCGGTCATGTCTTCAGCACAAATTAGTGTTACAATGACTACTGCACCCACAAAATTTGGGGCTGATCGATTCAGGCCAGCGTGAATACCGTTGATTTTAGGGGTCATTTTAAAAAGTGAATTTTTTTACGTTCCCCGCAGATTTTGACCATACTTTTAAGGTAGATGGAACACATCGTCCTCTACACGTTGGTGTTTTCACTTTTTTGGGCATCGGCCCGATTTGGAGTTATTCATGTTTTAATTTCCAAAAAAATATTTTGCGGTATCTTTTCACTGAAACATGATTATTAGCCCCGGTGAGCAAGTAAGTATTGGGGGTGTCACGCATCATTTGTAGGTAGACTTACTAATTTTTAGGTCTTACTGTTTTGGAAGGTACTATCCTGGTACTTGAAATTTACGATGAAACGGCCATTCCTATCCAATTATGGCAAACTGAAATAGGTTTGTCCTCGATCAATCGAGCCTAAACTTAAGTAAAAATTGGCTCAGTTTTGAAAAAGACTGTATTTACGAGGAATGAAAGAGCAAGTGACGGATTGCAGATGATATCGCCTGTCACGAGGACGGTCTTTCATGCGGCTGTATCTCCCAGAAAACGGGTCGTTT
Source organism: Sabatieria punctata (assembly GCA_030248155.1). Taxonomy (NCBI): domain Eukaryota; kingdom Metazoa; phylum Nematoda; class Chromadorea; order Araeolaimida; family Comesomatidae; genus Sabatieria; species Sabatieria punctata. The sequence continues at coordinate 46,301 of JASANB010004108.1, forward strand.
GATCGCCACTGCTGGTAGGGACAGATTAGTCTGTGTATGGAAGGATGCTCATTGCAAAACGGTATGTCTGTCTGTCTGTCACTTGCACCGTCCGCAGTCGCCGAGATTGTTTTAGCCGATTTCCTCCCAAACAGCGCCGGAGTGCCTTAGCTTTTCACACGACGAGCAATCAATTGTTTTCGGCACCCTCGCTGGCTCGGTTCGGCTGTTCGACCTGCTCGCTCAGAAACGTACCATAGTTCTTCTCTGTCCTCTTCCTGCACATTGCCTTTCTTCCTTCCTTTCAGATGTGAGTAGCTTCAGCGGCCATCGTGGTTCGGTGCGCGTGCTTGGTCAAAACCCTGTCTCGCCCGAAATCTGGGCGTCTGGTTCCATCGACTCGACCGTTCGTCTCTGGGACTGCAGACAAGGCAAACAGAGCGTTGCTGTTTTTCAGGTGTTGTCTGTGTTGCCAGTCTGGTGTAACGTCTGAGCGCTGTTTTAGAACCACACCAAGTCTGTGCGCGCACTGCAGTTCAGTCCTCACGGCCGTTGGGTAGCCAGCGGCGCCGACGATTGCCATTTAAAGGTACTTGATTTGATGATGTTAGTGTGTTAGACTTTTTGCTGGTAGTTCGGTCTTGTTTGGCATGTTTTTGCGTCGTTTGCAGCTGGTTGATATCAGCAGTCAGAAGACGTTGGGAGACATTACTGGTCACTCGGGGCCTTTGACTGATGTGCGCTTTCACCCCACCGAGTACCTGTTGGCTTCCGGCAGCACCGACAAGTCATTTTCTGAGCGGTGTGGTTGGTTTGTGGCTAACAGTTGTCTCTGATTCAGAACCGTGCGTTTCTGGGATCTGGAGACTTTCGAGTGCGTGTCCCAGAGTGCGCCGTCCAGCAGTCCACTCTCTCACATAATTTTCCATCCGAGCGGAGACTGTCTGCTTACGTTGAACGGCGCTGACGTGCGACTGTGTGCTTGGGAACCGTATCACCTCTTCGCTTTGCTCAACTTGGCCGCCAGTCCTGAGCCTCTAACACCGCTGCACATAGCCGTAGACCAACAAAGCAACGACCTGTTGGTGCTGGTTTCCCCTTCCTCCACACGAGTTCGTCTGCTCGCCGCTAGCTGTTCGGTAAGTTGTTTGGATTGTCGAATCTTAAATGAGCGAGCGGTTTGCTTATGTATGTCGGAGAGTTGGAGCAAATCGATGTTGGACATCCTCTGCCACTCCCTACTGAAAGCCAGTAATTTAGTTAGTTCTCTGGGGGATTTCTGTGCTTCGGCTTACGAATGCCACAACAGTGCTTTGTTGCGTTATCTCTCCGCCTGCGTAACCAGTACTTGCCTGCAAATAACAAACACAAAAAGGCTTGAAGTTTAGAAATTCGTTGCTGAACGTTGAGAGTTTTTAAAATTTGCACGTGTTATGAAACGCATTCTGAAGGCATTTGGTTGAGAGTTACGACTGATACATTTGGTATATCGATAACTACAAGCCAGCATATTCTGGCGTTGTGCTCTAGTACTTGCTCACCTGACATCCTTTTATATTCTCCGCTGTGTACATTCTGCTGCAACGGGTGTAACCGCATTTATGTATATTGTGCTCAGGCGCAGCCAATTTCCTGTGAACAGCCGTATCTTAGCAACGGTCTATCTACGCGCTATATTCTACTCTGGATTTTTTAGAATTTTCCTCCGTTCACGGCATCGGAGGATCGATTAGGAACGGCTGGTGGTGTGTCGGAGCCGCAAGAGGCGACGACGAGCCAAGAGGTTTTGGTAGAACACCGCTCACCTACCGACACGCCGTTCTTGCAACGGTCGAAGCTGAGACGTAGTTTTGCGGAGAAAGCTGAGTCCAATTCGTCCGCCGATGAGTCGCCGTCTTCGAGCTCCGTTACTATGAGCTCAAGTGCAGAAACATCGCCCGAACACACTGTCGCATCCTCTCTCGCTCAACCCGAAAAACTTCAAATTCATTCGACGCAGCCCGTCGACGTGGGCGAAGAAGCTTTCAAGTCCAGACCGAAACTGGAACGCAGCCCACCGGCTACCCCTACGCCCGTCCTTCCTTCTGCGCAGGATACGATGCCAATAAACGATCCGCTCAAAGAGGTATGTAAACCGGTCTGTCTTGGTTTCACTTAATTAGCGTGTATTGGAGCCTCAACAAACGCAGACCATGTCTGTTCAGAAAACTAAAACCGCTTCCGTTTGAGCACTGCGACCCAATGTTAGCCTGTTGTTGGCAGTTGTTTGCCTAAACTCAAAATAATAGGTAATAATAATAATTAGTTTGCAGAGTTTAAAATTTTGTTGAGCGCAAAAAGCAACTTGGCCCGCTATAATAATATGGTCGTTATAGGTTCGCTTTCTGTTAATTATGGTGTTAATTTACCAAGTACTGATGCGAAGTTAAAGCTGATACAGTCATGTCTCGTTAATCCGGACAACCTGGGGCCGGCCAATTTTGTCCGGATTTGCGAATTTCCGGATTAACGAATCAAAGCTAAAAAAGCTCAAGCCTGAATGACAGCTTTTTGTTAGTTGCATATCAGATGGATACTTTTTAATTAAAAGCCAAAAACTTATTTCAGCTGATTACAGGTCCTAAAAGGCAGAACTAATCACATTCTGACTCTACGAAAAACATTATTCAATTGAAAATTCACACCTGAGTAGAAAAATTGCGCATGCATTTTGTCCAAATTAACCAAATCCGGATCAACGAATCACTTCCATACAAATTTCGAAGTTGGGGCCCAAAATGTTCTGTCCGGATTAACGAGTCATATAACATGGGGGACAATTGGGACCTGGCCTAATCTTGTCCGGAAGGCGAATATCCGAATTAACGAGACATGACGGTACTCACTCCTTAGACTGAGTAGCAATAGCATTATCTGATCAGTATTGGACTCATCAATTATCCATCGAAAATTGAGTATGGTCGGAAAAGTTGTTAGCTGTTTGACCGATTTATTTTGAGTTTCAGACGTTCATTGTTCACAAAGTGGAGCAGCCAAAGAGTCGAAAAGCCGTTTCCCCAGTGCTGCCACGCAAAGGTGCTGCTGCGGCCAAACCGACCAAGTCTACCGAATTCTCCAAGTCCAGTCTGAAGCCGTCGCGCAGTGGTACTGTGATAGCGACTGTGTCGCCGCAACCGGCCGGCAAGAAGGTAGAGAAGGTTTCTCCACTGCCTCGATTTTCCGTAACTGCCACCAACGAACCTTTCTTGTCTGGCGATGCTCTGTGTTCTCAGTCCAGCCCGGACTTGGGCACCACCTACACGCTGGGTGCTCTCAAGTCTCCTGTCACCTCTGTCTCTAGCTTTCAACTCTCGCCCGACGACTTCTTACCGGTGAGTTCAGTTGAATTCAGTATGCGTAGTGCGTCTGCTTACAGGCTCGATCTAAACTCTGCTTTAGCGTTTCTGGCATGTAAACAACCGATATTAACGAGCCCCTTGACTAGGTGCTTCTGCGAGCTTAGTGTTTGTAGAATTATAAACAGCCGCTGGTCGTGCGTCGGCCGTCATCATCGATCGCATTGCCAACAGGGCTGGCTGATCTAAATTATCGATGCATTTGGACCACATCCATGTGGCCCTAATAACAGCTACTGTTTATTGTGTCGCACGCTGCTCCCGGCATTGGGCAATTGTAAATCGGTGGTCGGTTGTCGTGATGCTCTATGCAGATTTGCCCCCGTCGATTCACTGTCGTTGCGCAAATTGTCATGTTGAGCGGCCTCTTCAGTTGACGCTTGATGGTACACAGTGTTCAGCCAGTAATTGGTTAGGCGGAAGCGCCGTAGCAGAGCGCAGACTCTACAATCCGACCGCCTTTTTTGTTGCTGTAAGTCGACTTTTGCTGTCGAGTTGAGCAGCGGCTGGCGCCTCCCTCCGCAAACGAGTTTGCTTGGGGCTGAGAGGCGGTTTGCATTTGAATTCGATTTTTTCTTTCAAAATTCCGGACCGGATCGGCGCAGTGCTGGCCAAATTGTTAATGCCGGTCTTTGCGCAGCATCACGAGGAGGGGCGGCCAAACTCGCACTTCCAGTTTGGCTGCTCAATTGCCTTACTTGACCAACTAATTGCTCTGTTGCTTTGTCGGCTGCTGCTGGCTGCTGCGTCTGTTGGTGATAACCGGTCATTTAGAGTGACATTAATCTACATCCAGCAGTAAAGACACACCACTACTATGCATAAAACGATAGGGTGAGTCATGGTGGCTGACTTTATTGGCCTCACTCAACAAACTGCTAGCACTAGCACCAACGGCGGGACGCTGTCTGCATTGCAAGCAACTGGTCAGCGGTTGGCGGCGGGTCGTTTCCATTCAGTTTTGAACAACAGCGGGGCCATTGTCACCGAGGCTGTGTGCTTGCCCCATCACTCTTTATCTCAGCTGCTAGAAAGGGCTTCACGTATGACCGGTCTCAAATGGAAGCTACCTCTGCTGCATAGTTAATTAATCTGACGCAGGTTGGGGTGGACGCGTGCGTGTACGATGTTCCAGTGTAAATAAGGCGCATCTTGAGCGAGTCGCAAAGGACACCGCTTTACTGCTGTGACCAGATGGACTGGGGACTGGCTCTCTGCCATGCGGCAATTCTAATACAACATTGACCTTCTTTCACCGACATAACAATGCGCATCTACAACATTCTGCACTAGAATTAACAACTGTTATGGGTTTTTTGCAGCGCATAGGTCCAGTTACTTTGTAATTGGTAATTGTTTTTAATGAATACATGTTTCCAAAGAAACTGAGTGACAGTGGTTCTTTCGAGCCGTTCAATCTGTCACTCAACCCGTTAGTCACCAAGCTCATGTGTGCTTTCAGTCCCATGCCAGCAGTCCTTTGGATTCGGCGAGCAGCAGTAGCATCAGTGCGGTGGTTGATCGTTCGCTGACGGAGAAGGACTGTCTGAGGCTGTTGCACCGAGAGTCAGTCAAGATGGAAACGGTGCTGCAGTACAGAACGCAGAGTACGGACGTAGTGCGCAGGTTGTGGCGCAGCGAAGGGCTGAGCAAGGCTGTTTCAACTGTGATTCGAATGAACGATCCCAGTCAGTTACATCTGCTTCTAACTCTGCTCAATAACAGGAGGTACTGACTACAGTCTAACTATTGTGGTGCAGTACTAGTGTTTCAGTCATCTCTGGTCATTAGGTCTTTGCTGTCAACTTCTGCCTCAGTTGCCTGTCTTGCTGGAAAGCAAGCATGGTTCTTATGTGCAAACTGCTACCGTCAGTCTCCGACTCATAATGACTGGGTTTGGCGAGGTCATTAAGCACGGTTCCACACGTATGCCTTCCATTGGAGTTGATGTGATGCAGGAAGAACGGTAAACCTATTTTTGTTGTTGGGAAACCGTCAGCCAGTAGAGTGGTGCCGCTACCGACACAGCCCCCTCTGAGTTTGTGAATTTAGCGCCCTCAAGCTCTAGCAACCCTTTGACAGTGGCCCAACCAAACCTCTTCAAACTACTAAAACTGTTAGTTCTGTGCTCAAATTGCTTTTCAAATGCGTTTTTGGAGGCTAATTTTTTCAAATTTTCTCGCCCTGGTTGGGCGGTAACAAATGACAGCAGGTGTACACATGCATAGCATCAGTTTTTGGGTAAGGAAGTTCAGATTTAGTGAGAATTTTTGAAAATGTCAGTGGATTTTCTTGTTTTTGTCAGGAAATATCAGGGGATTTTGGATCGCCAGAACGGCACGAACCCTGTTAACTCCGAGCTCGTTTTTCCCCTGCTTCCGGTTTTACTTTCTGTCTATTTCTGGGTTGCCACTGTTTGGGGTACGGGTTTACGACCTTGCTGTTATTTGAGGTGAAACCACTACTTTTTGGTTGTTTCCTGTCCTGACCTACCGCTTTTCACTTCCGTTCCTCAGTCCCTTCACAGCCACATACCGACCCAGATAGCCGTGAAATACGTAGATAAATAAGGACGCACTGATACATTGGTAAATAAGTTTTAGGTTGAACAAGTGTGTCAAGTGCTACACGCAGCTAATGAGCATCAGAGAGTTGGCGGCGGAGAAGCAGAAGGTTGGAGTGATGACAGGCGCGCGCGCTCAGGCTTACCGTGAAATCAGTGTACTCATGGAGTTGCTGGCTTAGTGCGTGAGAACCGAAACATTCCTGATCAAATCAGGCTTTAAGCGCTTTGCCACACCTTCCTTTTACTATTCCTCGTTCCTTCCCTGGTGATCTCATTTTGTGGTTTTGTTCGTAGTTTTCGTTCCAGTTTCTCTGTACACGGTGAATAGCGAACTGTAGTAGTCTATGTGTAGGGACCGGCAACGGCGGCCAATTTTGCGCCGCTCCGCGTGCCTAATTTTCTTCGCACGTTTTCACCACACTGGTGTCGCGGGGATCAAAATCATGTTTTTTTTAAAAAATGCGGCTAGAAAAGCGCGTTCTTTTTTTATGGTTTTTTGTTTTGATTATTTTAACATAACTATTCACCCAAATCACCTTGCTATACGCTAAGCTGCGGTTGTTTTCGGCTAAAATAAGCGGAAAAACAGCGTCAGTGTAAAAAAAAGTTTATGATCTCAAAAGGTGCGCCCGACGGTATTAAAGAGGCATTGATCATCTTTCGTTTGAGCCATTTTTTTTCGGCATCGATTCAGCCAAAGATCCCGGAAATCAGATTGAAATTTTACATGGTTAAGCATAGGCAGAATCGGTATTTTTTCAGAAAACGAAAGTTTGCTCTTAAACAAAGAACAAATAAAAAAGGTGCGCCCGCTTAAATTTTAGTTTAGGTGTTGCTCTTACTAAAATCACTCAGATTTGGCGTCCTAGGTTCGTAAAAGATCCCGGAAATTGGGTTAAAGTTGATGAGGTCGTTAAAATTAGAGGGTATCGAATACGAACGTATTGGGGATCCTGAGCAGCCCAAAGCCAATGGTTTATATTTTGCTTCTTGACAATACTTTAGTAGTTTTGCGTCTCTGCTAATCAATATAAGGTGAATCCTGCTCAGGCTTAACGTGTGTAGTCAATAAATATGGTACAAAAGCGGAAAAACCTGTAATCGCTTATTCGAGTTAACTTCATATAATTCGTTTTCATTTATATGTCAGTGGAATTCCTTCAAATTTTCAGCGTTTATTCATAAGTGTTAAAGATATTTTTTGCCCAAATTTGAGCTGCATATTCCAACGCAAACAGGCACGGAAGGTAATCCAGTAACGAACGAAAGTCGGACAGGGTTAGGTGTAGCTGGGGGGGAATCAGGGAAGGTCAGAAATGGACTAGATATTAATTAATTAACTTTCTTATGACTATACAACTCCGGAACGTGCGCTATACTGATGCATACCCCTGGGGGTATTTTTATATTTGGAAAACAAGCCCTCAGGAGCGTGTCCTGTACTGATGCATACCCCTAGGGCATACATGGGCCGGGGGGCGGGTAAGGGGGTATACCCCTCCCCCTCGGCCGGCCATACCCCTCCCTCCCCCACCCCCCCAAATTTTTGCTTATTTAAGGCAAAATAGGCGTTTTTTGGCCTTTTTTCGGGGGACCCCCACCCGAGGTTTCCAACCCCCTACCCCCTCCGGATTTTTTCGGCCCATGTATGCCTAGGGGTATTTTTATATTTGGAAAACAAGCCCTCAAGAGCGTGCCCTGTACTGATGCGTGTCTAGGGTATTTTTATATTTGGAAAACAGGCCCTCCGGGAGCGTGTCCAATACCGATGCGTCCCCTAGGGGTATTTATATGTTTTTAAAACAGGCCCTCCGGAGCGTGCCTATACTGATGCGTCCCTCCAGGGGTATTTTTATATTTGGAAAACAGGCATACATGGGCCGGAAAAATCCGGAGGGGGGTATGGGGGGTCCAAAAAAGGCCAAAAACGCCTATTTTGCCTTAAATAAGCGAAAATTTTCTCCGTCTGGGAGGGGGGTGGGGAGGGGGTATGGCCGGCCGAGGGGGTATTGGCCGGCGAGGCGAGGGGTTCCCCCACACCCCCGGCCCATGTATGAAAACAGGCCCTCCGGAGCCTGCCTATACTGATGCGCCTCTAGGGATACTTATATATTTGGCAAAACAGGCCCCCGGGGCTTGCCCTATGTTGATGTAGTGATCATTAGACTCGCCAGGCGAAGGGCTTTCAAATGATATACAACACGACCATTTTGGGCGATTTTGGAATGTTTCCAAAAATAATCGATAATCGATATTTATCGATAAATCATGTTAATTTATAATTAATTATGATTAAAAACAATAATTTTTGTTTGGGATCGGTTCCTGATTCCCCCGCGCTACACCTGATCCGGAATTTCTCACCAAAGTACAAATCGGAGGAAGTAGGGGGGCCAATCCGGGGGTCTGGACTATTTCGGGTGGGGGGGGGCAGACCACCTGTTGCATGTATTGTAGCAGCTCATCCTTGTCTGAAACTGTAAAAGAATTGTGCCAGAAACATCGGAGAGGGAGAGTGGAAAAGATCGTTTTGATGGGGGGTGCTCCCCTATCGGGGGGGGGTTGGCCCAAGTCGGTGGGAGGGGAGCAGAACCCCAGCCCCGCTGTTACATACACAAATGCACCTGGAAAACACAGGAATAGTTCACACTCTACTATTCAGTTCTAGTTCGAGCTACCAAGGTGTTTGTTCGGTATACAAAGATGGTAGACGCAGTCCTACAGTCTTGGTATATAAAAAATGTAAAAGAAAATCGCATTGCGATTAGAATGACACCGGTCCCACCAAAATCGGCGCAGGGGTTTACGAGTGACAGTCTGATAAAGTACATCGGTCATCGGTATGCACGCTGCGGTCAACTTTCTAGGAAGAAAAGGTGGCACGCTGGGTGACGCAGTTAAACGGTCATAACTCGCTTATTATCCAACCAATTCCGTTCCGGTTTGTTTTGTTAGACTGCATAAATTGTGCTCTTTTCAATTCTGAAGCCGAATTTCGCCTAGGAGCATTTTGAATTTTCGCGTGCCGGTCCCTACTATGTGTGCGACAGTTTGTCGATCGTGGACTTAGTGACAAAATTGCTGGAGGCAGTTCAAACGGTTGTGACTTAGTCCGCTCTTGTTGTTGTGCATACCAACATTTCCACTGTTTCACTGCTCTCGTGTGTAGGAGGGCTCTGCCCTGTAAATTGTATGCAAAATATTTTAACCATAATTTATTCACGTAACATGCTTTGTGACACTAACTGATTATTTTGGAAATCATTGTATATGCCAAGTTAAAATTATACACAGTAATACGATTGAGCGTGGAGGACCAAAGTAAAAGCTATTTACCCTACATTTGCTTTTTTTTGTCAACCACAATGATATTTGTTGTCTCTTCGATTAAGTTCGACGAAAACTGGCATAATAGCCCATACGTACGCGGTACGCTACTATTAGGCGATGCCGATTAGGCTATTTTGCGGTACTATTAGGCGACAGGAAATTTTTTATACAGGTCCGTACGTCAATGTACGTTATCAATAAAGCACAACAATATCAGTGTACAAAATATCGACTTAAATCTTAAAAATATCAACAAAAGCTGAATACAATTTCAAGGATTCATTTCAACATTGTGCGCTATATATCAGTGTACAAAATATCGACTTAAATCTTAAAAATATCAACAAAAGCTGAATACAATTTCAAGGATTCATTTCAACATTGTGCGCTATACCGCGAATATTGATGAAGCGAGCAGAACATTGATGAAGCGCCAAATGGATGGATGAGCCGCGTCGAACTCACGCTGTAGAACTCTGTGAGCGGCCTCAGCAAAGTTGTTAGCCCAAGCCCAAGACCACATTATTACTTGAAATAACAACGGTGGGGAAAGAGTTCTGACCTGTTCGACAAACACACCGGTCTCATCTTGAGCGATGGTGGTCCACAATCGGCATCGACAGGCAGGCTTGTTTTTTCGATGACATCGCCAGAATTTAACATCTGGATCACTTCTGCTTCTTACATCAAAAACATACATATAACCATCATGTGCCAGTTTCTTACTGCCATGCTCACTCACTAAAACTGCCGCGACGGCCATGAGTAGGCGACCAAAAGACTGATAATGGTAATTGTCTGTTTGACAGTTCAAATACCTACGCCTCTGCGAGCAGGAATTTGCATAACATGTACATACACTTGAGTAGCAACACTATGTATTGTATCCCATTAGTACTAGGGCCGCCTAAATGGTATTGGTTGCCTGTTAATTTTTTTGTCGCCTAATAGTACCATCGCCTAATCGGCATCGCCTAATCGGCGTCGCCTAATAGTCCTGCTTCGATACGTACGTACTGCCAATCAGTTCCGTTTTTGGGTACGAAGCAGGCTTAACTACTTTCGGCAAAAGGATCTCGTTAGTTATTCAAACAGGATTCATACGGGTCGGGGAATTTCAGATCTGGTCAGGGTAAATTATAGGGATTTTTCAACGTTTTCTCGCCGTGGTTACGGAAGCCGCCCAACGAGGCCTCGTCAAACTCTGAAACTGTTAATTCTTGTTAATTACACACCAAGATTACCTTTTAAATGCGTTTTTGTAAGCTAATTTTTCAAAATTTTCTCGCACTGGTTAGGCTGCGGCCCAACCAGACCTCGTCAAGTTAATTCCTGCCAACTTCATGCTTAGAATACCTTTTAAAATGCGCTTTTGGATACCAAATTGACCGTTTGTTTTCAGAAAATTATTGGATATGCTAGTGTTTATACAGTTGGAAAGAAATCACAAAATTAGATGCTTGAAAATATTTACTATGTTTTATGAGTTTGCAAGTCAGGGAATTTTAGTACCAGGGTCAGGGAATTTATACTCACAAGCTCAATACTGAAGTGTTCCATCCATTGGCGATTCATCCGTATGAACCCTGTTAAACCAAGGAATGAAAGATAATGAACCGTGCCGTGGCCGGTCACTGTCATGAGCGTCACCATGCGCTGCACAGAAATTTCGGGAGGGATAACCAAGACAGGAAAAAAGTGAAAGTACCAATAGGACATTTTATTGTGGATTTATACAAGCCAATATAATACAGTATAGATCAAAAAAAATGTCCCATCGCTTTTTCGGCCTTCACTCAAACGTTTCGTTCTCAGTCAATTCTTTACCGATTTGGCTCAAATTTTCAGCAAAAATTACCAACATGGTTGGCTAAATATTCTGCAAGTTTGGTGCGAAAATTCCAAAGGAAAAAATTTTTTTGAACCAGAAAGTGAAAATCATAGTGGTCTGTGTAAATTCAAATTCCCCGCGTAATTACGGAGCTATCGCTTAGATAGTTGCAGCAATTATCGGGCGGACATTTGGTCATAACATATTCAGACGGCAGCCCTCTGGCTTAAGGGACACTAAAATTGGGGAATTTTAAAAACATGATCGAAAATCCCATAGTTAAGAAATCTGTACATTCTGGAATCAAAGCACTGAATCAGTTGTCAATCAACACAGATTGTAGCAGGAAGTTCGACAAATGAATGAACCTGATATTTAAACTCTGTTTCACATCATAGAAACCTTCTCCACAGTGTTTTTAGAAAATCGAAAATCTTCTGAATTGTCATTTCACCGTTTTTACGAAGAAAAGTCACATTTTGTCATGTTTTTGAAATTCCCCAATTTTAGTGCCCCTTAAGCCAGAGGGCTGCCGTCTGAATATGTTATGACCAAATGTCCGCCCGATCATTCCTGCAACTATCTAAGCGATAGCGCCGTAATTACGCGGGAAATTTGAATTTACACAGACCACTATGATTTTCACTTTTCGGTTCAAAAAAATTTTTTCCGTTGGAATTTTCGCACCAAAGTTGCAGAATATTTAGCCAACCATGTTGTTAATTTTTGCTGAAAATTTGAGCCAAATCGGTAAAGAAGTGACTGAGAACGAAACGTTTGAGTGAAGGCCGAAAAAGCGATGGGACATTTTTTTTGATCTATACTGTATGTGGACAAGCTCAATACTGAAGTGTTCCATCCATTGGCGATTCATCATTCCATCCACGAACAGCTTAAAGATAAGTAGTCACTTTGTCATCCTATTTTGAAAATTTGTGACTACTTATCTTTAAGCTGTTAGTGACACCAATGGATGGAACACTCAGTATTGAGCTTGTTAGTATAAACCCTCAATAAAATGTCCTACTTCAGTCAGGTACTTAACGCCGTAGGGAGTAGGAAGGAGGTAGGGAGGGTAACCATATATAGTACCAGTACAATAACGGCGTTAAGTGCCAAACTGTACTTATTGGTACATTCATTTTTTCCAGATCATGCTATAGATAGTTTAGTTTACTCGAAGGAGGGGAGTATCATTGCTCGGCACCCTGTACAATGTTTTTCGTTTCTTTGGTTTAAATAATAAAAATATAACTGCGCTACGATCATGAATAGATACGTACGCTGGCGGGTACCTACTAATGAAAGTACAAACAAAGCATCCCAATATCAGTTAGTTACTCATTGTACGTACGTACTATCAAGAATGGTGCTATGTACAGACCCTCTGCTTATTTTATTACGTATGGAAGATACCACAGTTGAATTCTCCGTACGTATTACTGTTTGAAAAAATGTAATCTGATCTAAACGCGGAAGCTGTAGTTCAAATTTTCATTGTTTGTAGTGCAGTGTGTGGTGTGTGTGTATGTCGTCGGCAGAGTTGGGAGGGGTGGTGGCGCGGACGGCTCGAGAGGGCGGAGAGGTGGACGCCAGCACACAGGTGGACGCGAGTTGGGAGGAGGAGGCGGCGCCGCTGTTCCGAGTGGCCACGGTGCGACGCTACGGGGCGGCCCGCACCAAACAGACGCTGCTGCTGATGAGAGGAGCCGAACGACTGGACAGAATCTTCCCCGAGTGGCTGCGCACCAACTTTGACCAGTTCGGCAACTACACGCCCACCGACCTCAACCAGCCGCTCAACATTCCCGACCGAAGCTGTCCGGCCGAGCAGTTCCAGAGCGACAGGTACTGAGCTGAGTGGCTGCCTGTGCAGTGTCTGCTTTTAGTCCCATCACCTCGGTCGGCCAGATCACCACGCAGATGATCGGTCGCGGACTGAACATGGCAGACGCAACTCCCAACCGAATCTACAGTTCCCCGGCTCTGCGTTGTGTTATGACGGCAGCTGAATTGGTGAAGCAGATACGACACGCCAACAAGGAGCCGCCCAAGATTTGCATTGAACCGGCTCTGTTCGAGCTGGGTGCCTGGTACAAACAGAAAATGCCTTCCTTCTGCTCGCTCGAGCAGCTGCTGCAGTTTAGAGTGCGTCAGTCTCTGCACCACTCGCACGTACACGTACGGTGCATTGCAGATTCCGGTGGACACAGAGTACCAGCCGATCATGCAGCTGAGCGAGGTGCAGTGTTTGCGTCAAGAGTCCCTCAGTCAATTCTACCAACGGATCCCAGAAGTGCTGTGTCGGCTGAGCGAGGGCTGGTCGGGCGCAGGTGTGGCGGTGGTGGTCACCCACGCAGTCTGCTTGGACGCTGCTGTCAGAGGCCTCAACCGCAAACCCCCACAGCCTCTCACTGAGCAGGACATCGAACACATGGGCCTTCACTACCCTTACTGCGCTTTGCTCACTTTCAATCGACCCCTCACCGGCGGACCTTGGGGCGCCGTGCCCGACCTGCTGCCGCCCGTCAACTACTTGGATTTCTGCAACTTGGCCAACAAACGATTTATGAACCGCTAGACCCTCTTATTATGCTGTGTGCAACCTATGCTCTCTGAACTTTAACCAAGTAAACTTTATGTGCACTCTATGCTTTACATGTCTTTGCGATTGGTTTAACTTATATTTTGTGAGAAAGTCAACTGAAGTCTGTTCAAAAATTATTGGCGAGGAGCGGTTTTTGATTTTTTCTCAAAAATTCTCCTCTAGACCCCCTTATATTTTTATATGAACTAGTGCAATATAGCTTCTAGGGGTATGTTTTTGCGCAAAATCCACTGAAAGCTACCCCAAAAAGCCATTTCTCACTCCTGGCCACGTTTTGGGTAGTTTCAGGGCACACTGAAGCGCTAATTGTGGGCTCTGAAAGTACTGGCATGGCAATGGCATTTTCGATCAGTTATACGTTTTGAAAGCTACTCTTTCTTGTCAATCTGGGTACGAGGAATTCGATCCTGTCATTCGTTTTAGCTGTCGTCTGTTCGCTCGGCTGTTACAACCCGCTATTGGTTATTGAGATGCAGTTTGGTTGCAACAATTTGGAATTTATAATAGAATCACAAGAGTGCTCCTAGGGGTATTTTTGTGCGCAAAATGTGCTGAAAGCAACCGCGAAAAGCCATTTCTACCTCCTGGCCGTAATTTTGAGCTGTAGCTGTGTAGCTTTATACGTAGATAGAACTGGAAGTGCTAACTTGGGTGTTTCTCTGGTCCATGGTAGACAACGCCAAGTAAACTTGTACTTTGTACACATGCATGGGACTATACGTACCCTTGAATTATGTGCATCACAGTTACAGTACACTACTTATTTCAGATACCACATTAAGAGCCAGTCTCTGAACCGATCGAGTTTCAGTATTCAGACCCAAAAATGAAACTTTGGCGTGGAGGGCTCAAAGTTGGAGGACTAATACGTCTTGATAGGTTATGTAACCACCGCAAAGAATTTCCAGATTCGACGCTCCACGCTCGAGATATGGCCTTCTAAAAATCGGCCTGCTTAACTGTGGGACCAAAATTTCGAAATCGAATTTCTGACTTGCGGATCGGAATTCAGACCTAACAAACGGGCTTTTTTCGTAACTTTTTGAGTAGTTTAAGAATCTTTTACTAAATTTCATTTTTGGAAAAAAATTTTTTTTTCGTCCCCCTATCGGGGGGCATAACTCGTCTGGAACCCCCCTAGACCGTTCTTTTTATTTCAGATTATCGTAGCGCTATATCTTAGCTACACGCTGGTGTAAAACATTACGGGCTACCGGACGGCAAACATTGAAATATTTGCGTTCAAAGATTAAAAATGCCACATTTTGCATGTTTCACTGTGCCCAAAAATTTTCATCTCCATGTTCCGGCTTACTAATTGGAGTTGAATGCTAAAATTGATGTCTAAGCTGTACTTTTAGAGTAGTTTAAGAAACTTTCATTGAATTTCATTTTTGGAAAAAAAAATTTTTTTGTCACCCTATCGGGGGGCATAATTCGTCTGGAACCCCCCTAGACCGTTCTTTTTATTTCAGATTATTGTAGCGCTATATCTTCGCTACACGCCAGTGTAAAACAATATGGGCTGCCGGACGGCAAACACTGAAATATTTGCGTTCAAAGATTAAAAATGCCACATTTTGCAAATTTTTGGGCACAGTGAAACATGCAAAATGTGGCATTTTTAATCTTTGAACGCAAATATTTCAGTGTTTGCCGTCCGGGCTCCGTAATGTTTTACACCGGCGTGTAGCTAAGATATAGCGCTACAATAATCTGAAATAAAAAAGAACGGTCTAGGGGGTTCCAGACGAGTTATGCCCCCCGATAGGGGCGAAAAAAAATTTTTTTTCAAAAATGAAATTCAATGAAAAGATTCTTAAACTACTTAAAAAGTACAGCTTAGACATCAATTTTCAGCATTCAACTCCAATTGTAAGCTGGAACATGGAGTTAAAAATTTTTGGGCACAGTGAAACATGCAAAATGTGGCATTTTTAATTTTTTGAACGCAAATATTTCAGTGTTTGCCGTCCGGTACCCAAAAATGTTTTACACCGGCGTGTAGCTAAGATATAGCGCTACAATAATCTGAAATAAAAAAGAACGGTCTAGGGAGTTCCAGACGAGTTATGCCCCCCGATGAGGGGGGGGGGGCGAAAAAAAAAGTTTTTTTCAAAAATGAAATTCAATGAAAGATTCTTAAACTACTCAAAAAGGACACCTTAGACATCAATTTTTAGCATTCAACTCCAATTGGTAAGCTGGAACATGGAGTTGATAATTTTTGGGCACAGTGAAACATGCAAAATGTGGCATTTTTAATTTTGAACGCAAATATTTCAGTGTTTGCTGTCCGGTAGCCCGTAATGTTTTACACCGGTGTGTAGCTAAGATATAGCGCTAAATAATCTGAAATAAAAAGAACGGTCTAGGGGGGGTTCCAGACGAGTTATGCCCCCTGATAGCAAAAAATTTTTTTCCAAAAATGAAATTTAGTAAAAGATCTTTAAACTACTTCAAAAAGTTACGCAAAACCCTTGCTTGTTAGCTCTTGAATTACGATCAGCAAGTCAGAAATTCGATATCGAAATTTTGGTCCTATAGTTAAGCGGGCCGATTTTTAGAAGGCCATATCTCGAGCGTGGAGCGTCGAATCTGAAAATTCTTTGCAGGTCATTGATAACTTGTCAATATGTTTTAGTGTTCCAACTTTCAATACTCTACGCCCAACTTTCAATTTTGGGTCTGAATAGGGCGAGGAGCCAAGACTCGATCGGTTCAGAGACTGACTCTTAAAATAGCTGAAGAAGACGCAAATACCAA
>JASANB010004109.1:0-90039 GCA_030248155.1 Sabatieria punctata
GGTTGAGCGGGGCGCCGGTTGGGGCGCCGGTTGAGACCGGGGCGCCGGTTGGTTGAGAGCAGGGCGCCGGTTGAGCGAACCGGGGCGCCGGTTGGGGGCGGGAGCGGGGCGCCGGTTGTGAGCGGGAGCGGGGCGCCGGGATGAGAGCGGGGCGCGGGTCGGTTGTGAGCGGGGCGCCGGTTGGGGCGCCTGGTTGAGACCGGGGCGCCGGTTGGGTTGAGCAGGGCGCCGGTTGAGCGGCCGAGCGAGGCGCCGGTTGAGCGGGAGGCGGGGCGCAGGTTGAGCGGGAGCGGGGCGCCGGTTGAGCGGGGAGCGGGGCGCCAGTTAACATGCAGAGTGAACTTCATGGTCGGCGAGGCCTTTGTGGTTTTTGAATACGTTTGAGTAGAACTTCAATTAAATATTTTATATGTAAAAAAACAGCTCAAACCGTACACGTCATCAATACGGTGGTGGCTACAATGTACTCCAAACCTCCAAGTAAGCCCAGGCTAGGGTATGGTTATTTATTAAAACACCTGGAATCGGTAGGTATTCCCAAAAATACCCATTTTTCGGTATGGGTTCGGTACACCCAATCAACAGTCAGATTCAGCTAGTACAGTACCAACTGTAACCCTTATATAAACAGTAAACAAAACACATTCAATTATCTTCACTAGCCCTACCCTCTGATCAGAAACAATGGTCCTACCTTCTTACCGGCAACCTTATCTTTCTTCCTACTGCCAAAAAACTTGCGCACTTCGCTCCTAAGTGGGCTAGAGAAGGCCAAATAAAGGTAGGGATTGGACAAACTGAAAGAGCTTTTCACAAAGCCATACAGTTCCTTAGCTGCATCAAAATCACCGGTCAGAGCTACCGTACAACCCACTAGCATACCAAATAACAACTCAGCACAAACTATGAACCCAGCCAAAGCCAAGCGGATCTCATTTCTCATCTGTAACTGACTGCGTCCCCTGCGAGTCGAACCAATCGGAGCACAGCATTTGTAGGACTGATAAACTTTGTAGAAACTAATCCCATACAAGGTGATTAGAGCCGGAATCAGAGAGCTCATGAAGATCGAACTGACACCCCAAGCGATCGTGTACTGAGATGGGTATTTTGGCCGATGGTGGGTAAGGCTTGAATCGTTCTGGTCCTTCATGTAGGTTGCTTGACTGTATATCATCATCGGTGATGTTACTGCGAAAGACAACAACCACTGGCCAAGAACTGTGTAGTTAACACGGTCGCCGTTCCATCGCTGAAGGTATAGTCACGTTTTTGCACATTTTACATATTTTACACATTTTGCAGGGTTTGCATATTTTGCAGGATTTGCATATTTTGCACGTTTTTGCACAATTTGCAGATTTTATTACATCGATTCTATATTTTGCCAGTTTTAAAAGGCATTTTTGTGTTACAGCAACTGAAATTAGCGGAAAACTAGTACTCACTGCGTAACGCCCAGGCGCGCAGAACGCCAGAGCTCTGTTGATGGTTAGGAGGACGAGTCCAAATATTTGACAGATGGTCAAAAACCAAACTCCAAAATGGGTGACAGGCATCAGCACCAACTCTACGGACAAATAGAGCTCAAACAAAATTCCAATGTTCTTGATCTCGAGGAACTTGTCGTTTATAGTCGAGAGAAGGTCAGCTATACCGAGTGAGAATGCGATTTGAAAGTAGGACGACCTAAGAGCTGAGTTGTTAGCTCTTCTTTTTACTAATATTACAAGAACAAACGTGTAAAGGGCCACAGAAAATAACCAACAGACGTTGTAAATAATCGTCAGCCAAGTCATGGTCTATATAACCACGAATACAAGGGAATATCTGGCGTGCAGAGAAAGATTGCGTGAGTTTCTTTGAATGCTTGCGCGTGTCAGTGAAGCTGCTGAGCTGTGTGAAAATGGTGCAGAGACGCAAATGCCAGTTTCTTGATCGAAATTATCGTTAATACGCATATTTTATGTTCCCTTTTGTCAGAGCAACCAACCACACAAAACGAAATATGTAGCCTCAAACTAACTACACATTACTGTTGGCAAGTCCGACTTGAACCTGGACTTATTAATAGGTTTTTAACCTGAAATCTGTGGACTTGAACCTGAACCTGAACCTATTTTATTTCAGCCGGACTTGAACCTGTTTCGCTTTACTGGACTCACTCAATAGGTTCAAAATTTGAGTGAAAATTTAGGCAAAATTTGTCAAATTTTCGGTTGGATTGCACAACATTTTCATGATTTCTTGTTTTTACACCGATTTTTCAAACTGAATATGCGAGAAAACGAAACTACTGCCCCATAAAATGTGGTTTTCGTGTTTCATTACTAGTAGACAGGCTTAAATAGCTCAGAAAAAGTTGCGATTAGTGCAAAATTTCAACAATTCTTGAAATTATCAGTGGACTTGAACCTGAACCTATTGTCCAGGTTTTTTAGATGGTGGACTTGAACCTGGACTTGAACCTGAAATTTCGATGTTGGACTTGACTTGAACCTGAACTTATTTCTTTAACCCCGGACTTTCCAACACTACTACACATACACAAAGGGCAGCAGAACTTAGTGCTACCGTATGAAAGGCGAGCTGATAGATTAAGAATACCCGCCACGCTGCTACAACACCAATGCGCTGCGTCAATATCCATGGTGCAGTTTTACTTTCAGGCAAGGTGAAACATTAGCATTGTCAAAATGACGCTGGTGCCCTATGTCGGTAGTGATGCAACAATTTGAATTTCAATTAAATTTTGGACTCCGTTTCCCGCCGCGTCGTTGGCTCAGTGGGTAGCTCGCTGCCTCTGAGTCACGGCGGCCCCTGCATCCCTAGCGGTTGTAGTGGTTCATCATAGTGTTTCCGAGTAAATTTATTTTGAAATTAAATAACTATTAAATTGCTTGCTCCCCCTTCAGAAGAAAATAACTTGCTATTGATTTGCTTGGTACCCAAATTCTGAAATTTAATTTGATACAAATTTGTTATTTGATATGAATTAAATATAAATTTGCTAAAATCAATACTCAATTCCAGAGGAAGCAACTCAAAACCTGGGTCATGTCAGTCCAAAATGGGTTGACCTCTCTTCAGATAGCAATAAATTGCCTACAAATTAACATTTAATGAGTTGATATCTTTTCTATAGGCACGAACAAAGTCATCTTTGGACTGAAGTTGTTGATTTGCAGCCAGACTTTGGTTAGCGAAGCTGTCAAACCAAGCAAATTTATATCAAATTCATATCAAATTTATATCAAATTTCTAGGCTAATTTTACGAAATTTAATATAATTTTAATTTGTTTGACAGTCATCGCGAGATATTTAATTTGTTATTAAATTGCTATTTACTAGGTGATTTTGATCAAAACAATTTAAGAGTCGTTCTCTGGTCAGATCGCGTTTTGCCCCTTTGCCCTATTCAGACCCAAAATTGAAATTTTGAGCTAGAGAGCTGCGAGTTGGCACACTAATACATACTAATGAGTTATCTTTCAGCTGCAAAGGATTAGTGGATCTGACGCTCCTGTCCTGAGATATAGCCTTCCGAAAATCGGTCCGCTTAACTATGGGACCAAAACTTCAAACTCGAATTTCTCGCTTCGTACTCGGAATTCGGACCTAAAAATTGGGGGTTTTAGAGTACTTTTAGACTGCTTTAAGAAACTTTTGTCAAATTTTCGTTTTCAGAAAAAAAATTTTTTTTCGCCCCCTTTGCGCCCCCCTAGCTCGTCTGGAACCCCCCCCAACCCAGTTTTTTTTATTTCAGAAAAATGTTGCGCTATCAATTACCTACCGTTTGGTGTAAAGCATTGTTTGCTCAGACCCGTGGAGCGTGAGAAAGCTGAGGTCAAACATGCCCCGGTCGCAAAATTTTCGCACTTTTCTCAGGTCAAATATTTCCAAGTCTTGGTTTTCCACCTACTAGTAGGAATTGGGACTTAAAAATTGGGGTTTTAGAGTACTTTTAGACTGCTTTAAGAAACTTTTGTCAAATTTTCGTTTTCAGAAAAAAAAATTTTTTTCGCCCCCTTTGCGCCCCCCTAGCTCGTCTGGAACCCCCCCAACCCAGTTTTTTTTATTTCAGAAAAATGTTGCGCTACCAATTACCTACCGTTTGGTGTGAAGCATTGTTTGCCCAGACCCGTGGAGCGTGAGAAAATTGAGGTCAAACATGTCCCGGTCGCAAAATTTTCGCACTTTTCTTAGGTCAAATATTTCCAAGTCTTGGTTTTCCACCTACTAGTAGGAATTGGGACTTAAAAATTGGGGGTTTTAGAGTACTTTTAGACTGCTTTAAGAAACTTTTGTCAAATTTTCGTTTTCAGAAAAAAAATTTTTTCGCCCGCTTTTGCGCCCCCAGCTCGTCTGGAACCCCCAAACCCCAAAATTTTTTTTTCTGAAAACGAAAATTTCACAAACGTTTGTTAACGCAGTCTAAAAGTACTCTAAAACACACAATTTTTAAGTCCCAATTCGTACTAGTAGGTAGAAAACCGGACTTGGAAATATTTGACCTGAGAAAAGTGCGCAAAATTTTGCGACTGGGACATGTTTGACCTCAATTTTCTCACGCTCCACGGGTCTAGGCAAACAATGCTTCACACCGAAGGGTAGGTAATTGATAGCGCAACATTTTTCTGAAATAAAAAAAACTGGGTTGGGGGGTTCCAAACGAGCTAGGGGAGCGCAAAGGGGCGAAAAAAAATTTTTTTTTCTGAAAACGAAAATTTGACGAAAGTTTCTTAAAGCAGTCTAAAAGTACTCTAAAACCCCCAATTTTTAAGTCCCAATTCCTACTAGTAGGTGGAAAACCAAGACTTGGAAATATTTGACCTAAGACAAGTGCGAAAATTTTGCGACCGGGACATGTTTGACCTCAATTTTCTCACGCTCCACGGGTCTGGGCAAACAATGCTTCACACCAAACGGTAGGTAATTGGTAGCGCAACATTTTTCTTAAATAAAAAAACTGGGTTGGGGGGGTTCCAGACGAGCTAGGGGGGCGCAAAGGGGGCGAAAAAAAATTTTTTTTCTGAAAACGAAAATTTGACAACAGTTTCTTAACCCTCCGGAAAAAACCGGACCCCTATAGGGGTCACGAACCAATACCCGAACATTGAAAAACAAGCAAAATGAACCAGTTCGGAAAATATGCCCAAAACCAAATTGGAGTAGTGTAACGAACATTTGACAATGTCTGCAATTATATGCCCGTTTTAATAGGTTCGATAATTAGGTCATCTGAACCTTTTACGTCAAGGGTTCGCGATTTTGAGAACCTAAACACATGTTACTCTGCAATCAGAACATATGCTGAAAAAGTTCATGTTATTTACGAGCTTTCAATTGGAACATATAAGCGTTCATATTTGTGTCGAACATTCATAGGCTCGAGGTTTTGTTCTTGAATAAAGGTTCGCCCATTTTGCCGAACTGCGAATCTTTTTTACCCGGCATATGCCCGGATTTGAGTGGTCATTTCCGGAGGGTTAAAGCAGTCTAAAAGTACTCTAAAACCCCCAATTTTTAGGTCCAAATTCCGAGTATGAAGCGAGCAATTCGAGTTTGAAATTTTGGTCCCATAGTTAAGCGGACCGATTTTCGGAAGGCTATATCTCAGGACAGCAGCGTCAGATCCACTAATCCTTTGCAGCTGAAAGATAACTCATAAGTATGTATTAGTGTGCCAACTTACAGCTCTCTAGCTCAAAGTTTCAATTTTGGGTCTGAATACTGAAACTCGATGTGACCAGAGAACGACTCTTAATTTTGTTATTTAATTTTAATTTGATCGGAAACACTAGTTCATCCTCTCGGCGCGGCAAGTTTCTTGCTGCAAAGAGTTGGTCGTCGGCACAACGCTCCACCCAGGCCACCGAAAGCTGGTTACATTGGTGCGAGTAGGTAAAATTGGAACCAACTGGATCTGCCGTTGCACCGAAAGCCGCTCCAAAAAGCATGCCGCGTTGGAGTGGAGGGAAGGTCAACGACGTCATGAGCTGTCTGAGAGACCAGCAATAAGGCTGATACCGGTTTAGTGTCAGTCCGCCGGGCGGCCGTTGGGAGCTGACAGCACCATGACGTAACCCCGCCAGGCACTCTCTTAGTACCTGGCGCCCAACAGCATGGCTTGAGTGGCTTGGCAGTGAAAGAAGGGAAACGTCCGAGATGACGAAACCACGGGGGTAGCGGAATGGACCTCGAGTCTGATCGCAGGCCGTAAGGCTCTCGCAAATCGGATCGGATCGGACTCCGTTTTTTATTTTAATTAAATTAAATTCAATAAAATTGAAACGGTTCTCCATTATTTTCAATTACAATTAAATTTTCAATTAAATTATTCAACCGCGGATTGTTTCAATTCTGCATTTTTTTCCATATTTTTAAAATTGTCA
Source organism: Sabatieria punctata (assembly GCA_030248155.1). Lineage (NCBI taxonomy): Eukaryota > Metazoa > Nematoda > Chromadorea > Araeolaimida > Comesomatidae > Sabatieria > Sabatieria punctata. The sequence goes on from JASANB010004109.1 coordinate 6,397, forward strand.
TTTTTTTCTGTTAAAAGACAGTGGTATATCCAGGAGGACTTGGCAAAATGTCCGTGTAAAAGCTTCGACACGAACCTGGTTGGTTATGTTACCCCAATTTTTAAAAGTTGCCCTTCAAAAACGTATTAGAAGGCATTCAAGGGGGAAGTTTACAGTTACCTACATAGTTCATTTTAGTATCAGTACACACACACTAAAGGTTTTTATCATTCTTGACCAAAATCTCTGCCGAACTTCGCCGAAGAGTGATGTGTTGTGTATTCACTCTATACATTACAAAAAATTGATGTACTTTGCTTGGTTCCTCAGATATTCGCCCTCAAATTCAAAACAGTGATTTTGGCAATGAACAAGAGGGATTTTTATTATTCATGATAAAACGGATTCCTACTACTGCTGTAGTTTAATAGTTTTTGCGTAGAAAAGCAAAGCCTTGCGCCTATGTTTGCGTCGGCATGTCCTACGCCTCTACGATGCTGGCCTGTTCTCGGCTGATTGTCTCTCAGCATTAGCGTCTAGGAAAGATTGACCAACTTTTGCTTTTCCGTATAAGTTCCTGCGGCCGACTTCTTTGCACAACTGCTGCGGACGAACAAGCTGACATTTTTTCTTTCAAATTTGTCAGCCACCACAGTTTCAACGAAAGAAACTCTAGACCAGTTTACAGAGCAAACGGCCAAGCATTGAGTTAACACAGCAGCATTTCAAATTTTTCATTCAGGTGAGCTGAACGGAAAAGTGTTTGGATCTACCGGTGCTAAGGTCACCAATCTTTTCCTTCTCCAACGCGGCATGCTTTGTGGAACGGCTTTTGGTAAACTTGCCGCGCCGACACGAGCACGTGCACAGTTGCTTTGCGGCCTAAACCACTACACCAACTGTGCCAGCGACCTGACTACTTTCAAGTAGCGCCCGACTGAATCAAAATTTTCAACCAGATCCGGATCGGATATGAAATTTTGCAGAAATGGGTGTAAACTTTTGAAACTATGTACTTTCAAAGCGTTCTACTGTAACCCAACTTTTAATGTGCTTGAATGATTGGACGGAAGCAATTGATAACCGACAAACTGTTGATGTAATTTATTTAGATATTGCTAAAGCTTTTGACAGCGTTTCTCATAACAAGCTGTGCTCTAAATTAGAATCGGTAGGAATTTCTGGTTTACTCTTGGCTTGGATAAAAGACTACCTCACAAACCGTAAGCAGTTTGTCTGTATTGAGAATGATGCTCACTCCACTAAGTCTACAGTTATTTCAGGGGTTCCGCAAGGTAGTTTATTGGGTCCTGTCTTGTTTCTGATTTATATTAACGACCTCGAAAATGTTTTGCGTTATTCTCAAATTAAGCTTTATGCAGATGATGCTAAGTTGTATTTTTCTGTACCGCAAGGGCAAATTAATACGTTCCTTCAGTTTGACCTTGCTCGTGTATATCAATGGGCGACTCAAATGCAGCTTTCAGTAGCAATACAAAAGTGCGTTGTTCTACACCTCGGTTACGGTAATGTGCGTTCACAGTACTCCGTAAATGAATCACTTTTGCCGGCTGTATCTAGTGTTTCTGATCTTGGGGTAACTGTTTCGGCTGATCTAAAATTTTCTCTTCACTGTTGCAATGTTGCTTCTAAAGGTTTCCCAGCCGTAAATTTGATTTATAGAACTTTCCAGAATCGTGAAGAACAGTTTTTATTACGTTTATACAAAACCTTTGTAAGATCTAAATTAGAGTACGCCACCGAAGTTTGGAACCCTTTTCTTTTGAAAGATATTGATTTAGTTGAAAGAGTACAGCGTTTGTTTACCGGTCGCCTGCCTGGAATGAGTAGTAAGTCGTACACTGAACGTCTAACCATTTTAAATCTAAAGTCACTTGAAGAACGTCGTTTGATCCGTGACCTTGTTATGGTGTACAAGATACTTAATGGACTGGTTGACTTGCCCAGGGAACGGTTTTTTGATTTTAGTTTGTCAAAGACTACCCGTGGCCACAATTTAAAGTTGTTTGTAAAACGCACAAACTTAGATATTCGCAAAAACTTTTTTGCTAACCGTGTTATTAGCATTTGGAATAGCCTCCCCATGGAAACTGTAAATGTACGCACAGTCTCTGTTTTTAAAAATCGCATCCAGAATTTGGATGTGAGTAAGTTCTTGAAGGGTAGGGCTTTAGAAGCCGGACAAACGGCCCAGCCCTCCCTCTGATCTGGTTGGATTATTTTTCGTTGTGTTTTTATATTGTATTCTGTTGTTATGCTTAGTAGGTTGTCGGATAAACTTTTCTCTCTCTACTTGGGCCATTGCTCAACAACGGCAAGAAGAATTGGTCTTCAAAAATGCATCCAAAAGATATACCTGAGTTAACGTAGAAATTTACTGTTTTAGCAGTTTAATGATGGATTTTGTGCTGCAACAGAAAAATCTAAACGTGAGGTAGTATTTTGCCAGGAAAGAATTGTATTTTTCTTCGCAGCTCAACACAGTGCTGCTCATTCATTAATAAATAACACATATATAAACACACAGAAATCGGCATAAACCTGAATCAAAACACAAACAAAACGCAAAGAAAACTACAGGGTCTCTGAAAAAATGGACACATTTCAGCCGATTTGCTCAAAATTTGCGGAAATGGCAGAAAAAGCAAATGTACCCATTTTTACACATCCTGTACACCAGTCGACAAGACCCAGAGTAGGACCGAATTCCTATCAGAAAAACACTTGCACGGGCTGGCTTGGAATAAAAAGACGGGACATAAAACTCAACCAAAAAAAACAGTCGAAATCCAGACTCGGTTTACAAACAGACAAACTTTTCTGCTAGCCTAACAACTTTTTATTCTTTGGGGGACGTCCCCTCTTGCGCTTTGGAGGTTCCGGATCCAGATTGTCCACAGCTGGAGGAAGCTCCTTCTTGGGCTGTTTGCGAGCTCTGTCTTTAGCAGCCGCGTCCTTGCCTCCCCTTTGAGTCTGCCTTAAGTCCTTCTTGCTTGAGCTCATTTCATCCTTATCACCCGGCTTCGTTTTCACCGGTCTTCCTCGTTTTCGCTTCACCACAGTTTCAATGGGTTCAGGTTTGGTCTCTTTCGCCTGTACTTCAGAGGTAGCAATAGTCTTGGTGGGCGAGTTGGAATTGTTTACGGCCACAGTTCTTTCTGTTCTCGTTGAAGTACGCTTGGGGGCAACTAAGTTGGAAGGAGATTTTCTTCGCTTTCTTTGAGGACGCGGAGGGGCCGAGAGACAGTTAGCCGTACTGTGTGAGAGCTCGAGCGAAATCGAAACTAGAAACCGTATGGCCGCTGGCGTTGGTACCTTGTTCCGGCTTTCGGCTAAACACAAACATTGTTAATATACAGGGTGTCCCATTTCCGCTAAGTTTGACCACATTGGCTGAAATTTGTAAGATAGGTGGCCAAACAGGGGAAGTTTTGTGTGTTAAAATTTGGTGGACCTGCCTTGAGCTAATCCTGAGAAATTCACGAATATGTGAAATTTGTTAATTTGAATGCCTGAAGAAATAGCGCTAAAATGGAACCTTTTCTTTCGTGCTGTCAATTCCGTAAATGTTCGCCAAATGAAGTTTCATTTTGTACGCACTGAAATTAACAAATTTCACCTATTCGTGAATTTGTCAAGATTGCGTCACGCCTAAGGTACCGGTACCATACATGTAACAGGTCATCCGCCGAAGGGGTGGGGGTTGGGGGGTCTGGCGCCAGCCGGGGTGGTCTGAGCCCAATTTTTGGGAGGGGAGTTTGGCACAAAAAACGTTCAAAAATCGGAAAAATCGCGATTTTTTTGCTAAAAATTGTCACAAATTGCTAATTTCAGCTGAAATACAGCTAAAAAGTGCTGTTTTGCAGGCGATTTTGGCAATTTTTGTGTCTGAGATTGTAAAAAATTGCGAAAATTTGCTCAAAAATTTACTTGCCAGAAAAATCGGGGGGGGGGGGGCGGCGAAATCGTCTCAGGGGGTCCCCATCCGGGGGGTCTGGCCTAAGTCGGGTGGAGGGCAGACCCCCAGACCCCCTGTTACATGTATGGAAAGGGGGCTGAGGGAGGTTGACCCGCTCAAGCTCTGACCCACACTCAGGAATTTTTGTGAAGAAATTAGTATAGAAAAGTAAGATGGATAGATTAGGTGTAAATGAGTTCAGAATAGCTTATTTTAACTTATTTTAGCGAAAAATTAGCCGAGAAACCTTGACTTTAGTAAAAAATCGGACCTTTTTGACTTACCATTCCCTCAACCACCATCAGCCGCCGCTACCCTCTCAGGATTTGAAAATTTACCACAGCCTGAGCCAGACATGGGCAAGGGGGGCTGAAGGGGGTTGGCCCCTCATTAGGCTCTGATCTACCCCCATCAGCCGGCTGCTACCCCCCATCAGGAATTTTTGGAAAGAATTTTGTATAGAAAATTATGATAAAAATATGCCTGGAATAGGCGTGAATGAGCTCAGAATAGCTAATTTTAACTTATTTTAATGAAAAATAAGCCAAAAAACCCTGATTTTCGCCAAAAAATCGGACTTTTTGGCTTACCACCCCCTCAGCCCACCCATCAGGCGCTCCTACCTCCCTCAGGAATTGAAAATTCTACCCCCCATCAGCCGAAATGCTAGCCCATGTCTGCCCTGAGCCGAAATGCTAGCCAATGTCTGAGTGTAAATGAGATCAAAAGGGCGTATTTTAACGAAAAATACGCCAAAAACCTTGATTTTAGTAAAAAATCGAACTTTCGATTACATCCCCTCAACCCAACCCCACCAGACATTTCTAGCTCCCTCAGGAATTGAACATTTACCAACCCCCTAGCCGAAATGCTAACCAATGTCTGCCAAAACAGACTAGATAGGCGGTTCCAGGCATAAAGTCACTCCACAGTAGCCAAGAAATGGTTTTCGTTTTCCAAAAAATTTAACAACAGTTCCGATAAATTCTTAGGCCTCTAAGTTCGGAATCGGAATCGGAATTCCGGTCGTTCTCTGCTTCTACAATACGAATTGTTGGACGTAACCATACATGCAACAGGGGGATCCGGGTCTGCCTCGCACAAGACTTAGGCCAGACGCCGGATCGGGACCCCTGTCGATCCGATTTTTCCGGTTATGTTATTTTTTTATCAAATTTTACAATTTCAGACACAAAAATTGCCAAAATCAACTGTAAAACCGCACGTTTTAGCTATATTTGAGTCCAAATTAGTGATTTTTTACGATTTTTTAGCCGAAAAGTTGCAATTTTTAGGCGCATTAGTGCCCACACTCTCTCTAGAATTTGGGTTCAGACCCCCGGCCGACGCCAGAGCCCCAAGCCCCCTCAACCTTCGGCGGATGACCTGTTACATGTATGGTTGCCCGATACCAACCTTTCTGTCGTTCGCAAATATTAGTTAAAAATTTTGCGCTCTTTTTGACCAAAATAGGCTAATTTCACGGCGATTTTTAGACAGATTTTCGAAACAAAATCGAACGGCCGTCATTCCAGTTTTTTAACTTCGGATTGATAAAGAAAGCCAAAAGATCCGATGAAGATACATGTATCATTCAGATAACAATGTAGTTTAGATCTCATTTCATCTACAAACTGAGGGTTTTCATTCCTCCAAAAATCGCGATTGATCGACTAGCAGTTGGCCTGAACAAATTAGCAGCATACAGACATGAGCTAGCATTTCGGCTCAGGGGTAGTAAATTTTCAAATCCTGAGGGGGTTGAGATGGGGTAGCGGCGGCTGATGGGAGCCGAGGGGATGGCAAGGAAAAAAGTCCGATTGATTACTAACATTATGGTTTTTATGCTACTTTTTCGCTAAAATAGGTTAAAATAAGCTATTCTGAGCTAATTTACACCCAATCTAACCATTCTTTTATCATAATTTTCAATGCAAAATCTGTTTCCAAAAGCCCTGAGGGGGTCAGTCAACCCCTTAGCCTCTTTTTGCCCATGTACGGCAGCATAACATAAGCAAATAATCCAGAAAAAGACGACAAGTTTCTGCAAATTTGATAGAGTGGCAAGCAAAACAGTTCGGGCTTAGCAGATCACCAGAATGTTTGCCATTTTTAAAGACGCTACTTAACTCACTTCATGCTTGCAGGCCACTACACCACACAAAAATGCATAGACATAAAAGGAGAAAGGCATAAACTGACTGGATTTCATCGGTTTTGCCAGAAATTTGGCTGATTTCTTAGCACGCGCCCCACTTCTTCTTGGACTACTGTTATTTGAATGTTGCTTCCCATCCGACTGCACACTAGAGCAACTGGGTTGGACATCCTCTATCGACTGGGGACTGTGGTGTGTGGCGATCTCAACCGATTCCACCATCTCTTCCTACAAAATGCCAAATATATTTTTAAACTGCCTAAGGACGAACGGTAGTGAGCCAATGGGCTTACTGGTGACTAGAACCGTCATTTATAACCATCGTATATGGATGCCTCTCCATTTGAGTAGTTTATTGGACTGGAAACGTAGGCCCAAGAAATTGGAATCCTCAACACCGAGGATTGGGATTCTTAGCTGCAGGAAGGAAGGGAGACGCCCATTTAGCCGTGGCCAGTTGGTCGCAGCCACTTTGCCGCGGACCTGTTCGCCGCAGGGAAAAATACTTTTGTACAATTTTATCAGCTTATTGTGAATGCAGATTCTGTGGCAACCTGTGGCTCGACCTTATGGGGCGAACTGTCAAGGCATAGTGAACCAAACCTACAGGAAGTTAATTCAGAGACAAAGATCACCTTTTGCACATTCTGTTCCCTATCTTGCTCAGGTGGGGATTCTCCATTTGGTTCCAAAGGTGCTTCAGGCTCTAGCAATGGTTCGAGCTGATGATGAGGACTGATCTCAACCGACTCAAAAGGATCAGTCTGAAAAGTGTGCCAATGCGTTGATTGAACTCTCACCAATTTGGCCACAAACCCTGACCTTAGGAATATCCAGAGCCATTGACCTGGTCTGCATTGGCACAGTATCTGACTCATGACCAACTTCTTTCAACTTTCCTGTTGTAGTTGCGCTCGAATCCTGCAAACGCAGATAGAGAAAGTGTGAACACAAAACTATGACAATCACACCTGCCAAGACTTGGGCTGGAGTACATTCTGTGGTGGTGAGTCGAACCTGAGCAAAGATGGGCTGGGCAAGGGTGAGCTGTCGACTTCGTCAGTGGTTGCAGACAAAGAGTCATGGCTCGGCGAGTCTGCAGACATTGTCTCCAGGCTGACATCAAGGTTGCTGTCCACAGGATTCAAAACGACTCGGTGTTCCTTCACAGCTGATGGTTCAACTTGGTCAGGGTCACAGGTTTCAGAAACAGCAAGAGAGGCAGGCAATGCATGCTTCAAAGAATCAGTGTCCACAAACGAACTATCGCATTTAGCAAGTTCTTGGTCCAAACCACAGGCCGTCATAGTATCCAGATCAGGAGGTCTGTCAATCATGTTAGACTCATTGTCTACAGCTGAAGTGTCATCAGCAACTTCATCCCTGGAACTGCTGCTTGTCATGGCATCCACTTCAGGAGGCTCAGTACCCACTTCAGGATGATTGTTTGCAACCACAGCTGGCTCAGTAGCTTCAGAAGGTTCTACCCCTGAACCACTGCTTGTCATTGAGTAGAGCTCAGGAGGCTCAATACCCCCTTCAGGATGATTGTCCACAACTGACTCGCAATTATCAGGAGGATCATCTCCTGAGCCACTGCTTGTCATCGAGTCTAGTTCAGGAGGCTGAGCAACCACTTCAGCTTGATTGTCCAGTGCCAACTCGGCATTCTCAGTCGATTCGTCTCTGCAACCACTGCTTGTCATCGAGTTCAGCTCAGGTGGCTGAGCAATCACTTCAAGGTGATTGTCTCCATTGCTTTCAACAAGTTCGTCTCCAGAGCCACTGACTGTCAAAGCATCCAGTACAGATGATTCAACCCGTCCTGAGTCTGACACTTCAGTTGAACTGTCATTCTTGGCAGAAGTGGCTTCAATGTTAAGCATTGAGGTAACAGGAGCTTCACTGACTATCTCATCCTGTCCTTCAGCTTGCAGAATTTCGGGCTCATTGTTGTTTAAACTCATGAAATCTTCGTTATCCTTGTTTGCCGGCAGGTCAGATTGCACAGCATCTGGTCCATTTGTGTGTTCAACTTCTGGTAGGCTCACAACTTGTGGCTGCGCTGCTAATGACGACAACTGCTCTAGGATTTGACCAGTGCATTCTTCATTATCCTTGTTAGCAGGGAGGTCAGATTGCACAACAGAAGTTTGGGCAGTGTCATGCAGCAGCTCTGGTTCAATTACGGTCTGCGGCTGTGCTGCTGATGAGGACAACTGTGCAAGGAACTGACCAGGAGGCTCAGGAGTCTCAACCGGGATAAGCGCTAAGGACTCAAACAAACTCGCTGCATTGCTGACTTCTACAGCTGGACTGGGAGCAGTGACAGGTTTGGGTGGTGCACTAGCGCGTCGTCGAGCTCTAGCCGCCTGGCGCATTTGAATCATTTTTGGAGGACAGAGACTTTTGCGAGCCCGTAGAACTGCAATTGGAGGCTCGAAGTACTTGGGATGCTCATCGTCTTCATCCAATGAGTCTTTGGCAATCATTTTGCAGTGCTAAAGCTAACCACTCACTGAATTTGTATTATGCAAACCTTTACTAACACAACCTACTAGTCACTGGTGAGAAAAAGACTTATCTAAGGCAATGACTGATGGACCTTTGCACTTAAGGTGAAAGGCCGATTACAAAAGCATTAACACAGGTGTCAGCTGGCTAGTTGTTCAGGGTAGAAAGGCAAATAGATCTAGATAGATTTTCTAACATTCTCAAGGCACCGACTTAAGCAAGAGCATACATACATGTACCGGGCAGTTTGAGGACCAATCCTCTCACCCTTCCCCTCAGACAGATTAGATGAGCTGACCCAAAAATACAAATACTAGTGGTAGCGGCTACATTACCAACAAGCTGGCTCAGAAATAACTAATCTGTAGCTTAAAATCCGCTTCCAAGGCATTTGATAACCTAGCGCTTCCCTGTGCTGTTATTTACGAAGTATGTGTTTTAAAAATCATTTTTGTCCATTTATGCTTGTTCTTATCTCTGATTATTAATGTTATTAACTGGTTCCGAAACCCACTGTACCTCAGTCCTCCTGGAAGGTAAGCCCACCCAAACCGATTTAGTTTTAAATTTTAAAATTCTTTTAGAACTCTATAAATGCATTGAAAATGGAGCGACTTTAGAAAAATTTAATGATCTTTATCATAACCGCTTGAAATTCAGCCCACCATCAGGAGTTTTAACTAAAGCGATCCGCAACAACTATAGGCTTTCCTACCTTAATTTCTACCTAAAAATGGTTAAACAAAATTCTAGCAACTCCTCAGCCTGACAAATCTCACTTTTGCGTAAATCAGCTCGAAAAAATAATAAATATAGCTAAAATATAAGAAAAACAATATACTACAAAAAAATACGTCACACAGACACAATCTGAGCGAAGATCAATAATATTAATTGTTTCACATTGCCTCCAATAAATCAGCTAGCCCTTCTGCAATAAACTGAAAATCTGTTCAGCGCTTTTTGAATAGTCCTAGCAAACGCAACAACAACCTACCTATAAAAGGAAGAGAGTCGTCGTTGGTAAGCAGAGCGTAGGGCCTTGAGGAGAAGTTTGCAATGCAGAACGGCGTACACAGCGCTGGGCCTGGCTTGGTTGGACACACGCCACGCCACAGCAAATGATTGCAGCGCTCACTGCCTTGCCTTCCCTACCCGGCCGTTGTCGTCGATCGATAAATTATCGAACCATCAACACAGCAGTGCGTCTCTCTCTTAGGTGATGTAAACAGGTTTATTGAGCTACAGTCTACTACTGTCTATACAGCTCAGTGTTGTGCCTAGCTCAAATTTCTAAAACTCGCTAAGTATTCAGTAAGCAAACCCGGATTTTTCGAAGTTCGGTAAGTAGGAATAGGTACTGAGTTTTTCTATAGAAACCCAGTCCTGTTGTACTCAGTAAAAACAATTCGGTTAACTCAGTAACTCTTCAAAGTTTGTAAATATCTCATTTTATCTGGAAATGTTTGCCTTATACAGATTTCAGTTGGAATCCTCATTTCAGCACCCTATTATCAATTAACAATTGTATTTTGCGCCATTTCATATTTTGGACTAATTAACTAGCTGGTGTACCTTAAAAATGCAGTACGCATTAAAGATAACAAGAGAATCTGGTAATACGTTCTAGGTGAAATGTCTGTGTAAAAATAGACAAATAGTAGCTTCGCTCTAAGTGTCATAACTTCTTCACTTCACAGTTGAGATAGACGGAAATAGGTTGGTCAAACAATAGCACTAGCAGTATATACAGGGTGTGCCAAAAAAAAACAACCCAGCAGATTTTTCGCTGTAGCAACCGCAATTCTCAACCGATTTGAATGAATCCTTTTTTAGATTAAAGATAAATAAATTCTTAAAAGATTGCTGGAATTTTCATTAATGTACTCTTCTTAGTTCCTGAGATATTGGCTCTCAAAATCAAAACAGTGATTTTGGCAGTGAACAAGAGGGATATTTTTATTATTCTGCACTTCGTAATAAAACGGATTCCTGCTACTGCTAAGGGCTCTTGGAGGCTTCACAGGTGACACAGAAACTCTGTTTACTTCAACACTAAAGTATCATTAGCCCCAGCAGTAGGAATCTGCTTTATTATGAAATGCCACGGAATCGCTCTTGTTCTTTGCCAAAATCTGTTTTGACTTTGAAGGCAAATATCTCAAGAACTAAACTGCGAATCTCAATAAAAATTGCACCAATCTTTGAAGAATTTATCAGTCTTTCATTCAAAAAAGGGTTCATTCAAATCGGTTCAGATTCATGTTTACAAAAGTAAAAAAACTGCTGTACTGTTCTTTATCACTCTTGTTCATTGCCAAAATCTCTGTTTTGACTTTGAGGACAAATATCTCAGGAACTAAGCAGGCTATCTTAATAAACGGTACATCAATCTTTCAAGAATTTATTTATCTTTCATTTAAAAAAGCATTCATTCAAATCGGTTGAGGTTTGCGGTTGCTACAGCAAAAACTCTGCTGGGTTGTTTTTTTTGGCACACCCTGTAGATATAACTCCTACTTCTATAGTCTTCCATCTGATTATGACAACAATTGTAGTACGCAAACAAAGCTTAGGTTCTACAAGCAGTGAAAACTGCAAAAACATTGACAAAGCTGTTTTTTCTACCGATCGGACTGAAAATGTAGAAAACTGCGTATTTTTTGCATACGTACACTTATTGCAGGACTTTTTACGCAGTAAACAACTCAGCAAATTACAGATACAGCTTTGCCATAATGAAAGACCGTCTGTTTGCCTCCAGCTTTTCCGTTTATTTTCAAAAGACCGCCATTCACTCCGTCAATTTTCAACTTAATGAAACGATTTTTGACAAGATTACTATTGTTTGTTTACAGTTTGTTTTGGCCAAGTTCTAATCCGCTAGCCTTCTGAAGGTTGAGTTATGTTATGCCCTTCCGAAATGAACTGACTCGAATTTTCAGTCGTCAAATTTGAATGTACATATCTCACGAATCCTTGATCGGATCTTTCCCAAATTTTGCAGGTTAACCAATCTTTATAGACCCTGAAAGGGTCAGCTTTTTAGCAGTAAGCTGTTGTTGCATTTGTGCAGTAAGCTTCAGTGAACACAATTTTGAGAAAACAGAGAAAATTTCCATTTTAATGTTTCTTTTTTTGAACGTGATCCGTTTATTGATTATCATACACTCACGCTTAGGAAGGCAAACAAAAACGCCAAATAGTTCTGTTTTTTTTTTTAAATTTTACTATTAGTATTATTATTATTATTATTGACTTTAAATAACTTGAGCAACATATCTGTCCATTTTGCCAATTCGTATGGCTCTTCTCTAACATTTCTTACAATGTATGTTACTACTGTTCTAGCTTGCTTATGGTCAAAAGCATATTTTATAATTCAATGTTTTGCGGTAAGTCTGTTAAAAACAGATTCAATTGAAAGAATGCTTTTCGTACTTCTACAAACATACAGTATGTATTTGAGGATTAAGGCAAATCGCATCCATTTTTGAGTATTTGGCTTCTTGGAGAGACCCAGCAAAATTTCAGCTAGACAAATGTTCGTTTCTGCTTGTTCTAGTATCTGCTGAAACTTCTGTGCCATTTGAATCCATTTCTGAGAAACAGTTGAGCATTCTAGAAGGGCGTGGTGAATATCATCCATTTGTGGATCATGATGTGAAGTAATAGCATGAAGAATTTTGCTCAAGTAGTTTGCCTGTAAAAAGTATTTGATGCATAACTTTAAACTGAAAAACTCGAAGCTCAACTTCATCAGTCTATCAATAATCGTTGTGGTGATGGCTAAATCCTTAACCAATTCGTATATCAATTAGGTTAGGAAATTTTTTGTTCCATTTTTGTTGCCCGGTTGGGCTGAAACTATGTGATGGGTTGCATGAAGCAGTTTTGAAGTGTCCTCGTACATAAGAGACATCTCTATCCCCCCAAAATGACCATGCTCCATATGGAGTACATTTGGGAATTTGGCAATCTTATGAATTCCCAAGGCAAAAAATCGGATCAGGTGTACTGTAGCTGGCGGGGGAAAAATCAGGAACCGATCCCAAACAAAAACTAATGTGTTTAATGATCATAAATAAATATAAATTAACGATTTCTATCGATAAATATCGATTATCGATAATTTTTTTGGCAAAATTCCAAAATTTCAAAATCGTCCAAAATGGTCATGTCATATATCATTTGAAAGCCCTTCGCCTGGCGAGTCTAATGATCACTAAATCAGCATAGGGCACGGCCCGGGGGGCCTGTTTTGCCAAATATAAAAGTACCCCTAGAGACGCATCAACTTCAACTTTTATGCCATCAAAGCTCTACACCGTAAAACAGCAAGCGAGCGGCAAGAAAATAAGTTATAAAACAACAGCCATATCATGAACTAAGCTTTCAAACGAATCAGAGTGCAGAAAGAGTTTAAACCTTGTGTAAGACAGAGAAGGAGTGTTAGCCGGCAGTTTGTTCCAAAGCGATGCGGTAGAGCAGACAAAAGTTGCCGCTGTGGTGGCTGTCCTGGTCGCCACAACAACAGGGCATTCGTGGTTGGTTCGGCTGCTATGACGAGTGGAAGGGGCAGCGAACCAGTCTGCTGGCGCAAAACGAAGTTGGTGATAGTAACGATAAAACAGCTCCAAGCGTCGCATAACAACAAATTTCCAAATAGGCAAGAAAAGATGGCCACATTTCTGCACGGCTGAACTAAGCAAGTCTGGATAAGAAAGACTAAAATTGTTGACAAATCTACACAAGAAAAATTTCTGAACACGTTCTAACTTACACTGTACAGCCCTATTTTTTGGGTACCAACTTTCTACAGCGTACAAGAACTGAGGCAAAACACAACTACGGATGACCCGCTCTAGTACGTAGGCCGGCGCCGCTCCTCTCAACTGTCTGAAGAGAGCTCCGATTGCTTGCTTGGCACGTTGGGCAGCAAATCGGGCATGAGGAACAAAGGTTAGCCGACGATCTATTTTGATGCCTAGGTACTTCACCTCCTCTACTAACGCTACCTGCTCGCCATTGATTAACAAGGGCAAGTTGAGGGTCTGGGCCGCCGGATGGAATGAAAAGACCATGGCACTGCACTTCTGAGGGTTTAGCTCAAGCTCTAGCCCTATCAGTATAGGCACGCTCCGGATGGCCTGTTTTCCCAATATAAAAATACCCCTAGGCGGCGCATCAGTATAGGTACGCTCCGGATGGCCGATTTTCCAAATATAAAAATACCCCTAGCGGGACGCATCAGTATAGGCACGCTCGGGAGGGCCTGTTTTAAAAACATAAAAATACCCCTAGGGGACGCATCAGTATAGGGCACGCTGCGGGGGCCTGTTTTAAAAACATAAAAATACCCCTAGGGGGACGCATCAGTATAGGCATGCTTCGGAGGGCCTGTTTTCCAAATATAAAAATACCCCTAGAGACGCATCAGTGTGGGGCACGCTCCGGAGGGCCTGTTTTCCAAATATAAAAATACCCCTAGGGGTACGCATCAGTATAGGGGACGTTCCGGAGTTGTATAGTCATAAGAAAGTTAATTAATTAATATCTAATCCATTTCTGACCTTCCCTGATTTCCCCCCCCCAGCTACAGTACACCTAACCCAAAAAATCAATGATGATGAACTATGTCCTTGATTGGCAGGGCTGAGAATTACAGGGTGTGCCAAAAAAAAACAACCCAGCAGATTTTTCGCTGTAGCAACCGCAAATATCAACCGATTTGAATGAATCCTTTTTTAAATGAAAGATAAATAAATTCTTGAAAGATTGATGTAACGTTTATTAATGTACGCTGCTTAGTTCCTGAGATATTCACTCTCAAAATCAAAACAGTGATTTTGGCAGTGAACAAGAGGGATTTTTTATTATTCCACTGCACTTCGTAATAAAACGGACTCCTGCTACTGCTGAGGGCTATTGGAGGCTTTACTAGTGACACATAAACTCGATTCACTTCAACAGTAAAGTGTCATTAGCCCCCAGCAGTAGGAATCTGCTTTATTATGAAGTGCAACGGAATCGCTCTTGTTCTTTGCCAAAATCTGTTTCGACTTTGAGGGTAAATATCTCAAGAACTAAGCAGTGAATCTGAATAAAAATTGCACCAATCTTTGAAGAATTTATCAATCTTTCATTCAAAAAAGGAGTCATTCAAATCGGTTAAGATTCATGGTTGGAAAAGTAAAAAATCTGCTGGGTTGTGTTTATCATTCTTGTTCACTGCCAAAATCTCTGTTTTGACTTTGAGGGCAAATATCTCAGGACCTAAGCAGGCTATCTTAATAAGCGATTCATCAGTCTTTCAAGAATTTATTTATCTTTTATTTAAAAAAAGATTCATTCAAATCGGTTGCGATTTGCGGTTGCTACAGCAAAAAATCTGCTGGGTTGTTTTTTTTTGGCACACCCTGTAAAATGGCGTGTATTGTTGGGAATTTTGGAGCTTGGGAATTTAGCAGCTGACTGATTAGCCCCTGAACTGTTAAATTCCCAAGTTTGCTTGACAACGCGTCAGACAGAGCGAGTCCAGGCGAAACTGCGCATTCTGAGCGCATTTAATAGAGCTGGACGGTTCAGTTCAGTTCAGTTTATTACTCAACAATCCACACCCAAACAGGTAAAACGAGGTAAACGATGGTCGCGAATTTGCTGAATTGCCAACCTCTGTTTGGGAATCAGCTAGAATTCGGGCCCACATAAAAAGGGCGGGAATCCTAGCAATTCCCAATGAGTCATATGCGAATCAAGATTCACTGAGAATTTTGCGGTAGTGGCGATCGCGAAGGAGCTATGCACGTCCGATAACGCGTAGCTCTGCCGTTGGATTCTACTCGTTTTCTCTTGAACATCTCATTTTCATCGCAATTAGAGCAAAAGCTTATTTTTTCGCTAGCGCAAATTAGTGTTCAGCGGAAACGTTGCGCAGATTAGGATTTAGCCCAGACCGAAGCTCGACCTTGTCTACAACTTTGGTCCTGAAGCCCAAGTCGCCCCGACGCCTCCATAAAAAGTTATTCGCAAACGGTAGGACTAGTGTTCCGACGATATCAAAATTCGTCGATATTCGATATCGTTATCGATATCGATATTTTCAACTCAATATCGATCGATATCGATATCGATATCGATATTTATAGTTATGCAAGAAAATCCGAAAATTTGATAGAGCAAACTGCTCTCGCTGCTTGTCAGTCAAGTACTGATGCAATCAGCGATCTGATATCAATTAAGCAGAGAATGGCAGAAAAGGTAGTGGCCCTTCTGAAGCCCTTCAATAAAAGGTTGATCCTCTCAGGCCTATGCCCCGCCCTCATTAGACACAAAGAGCTCAGACAGAATAGCGTATTTTAACTTATTTTAGTGACAAATAAGCCAAAAAATCTTGACCTTAGTAAAAAAATCGGACTTTTTGCTTACCATCCTTTCGACCACCCATCAATCTGCCGGTACCCCCTCAGGATTTGAAAATTTACTACCCCCCTCAGCCGAAATGCTAGCCCATTTCTGCTTCTGCCCTCCTGCTCCTGCTTTTTTTGTTTGTTTTTTAGTTTCACTGACCTTTCGGACAGCTCAGGACACCACTTGCTCTTTTCGGACCATTCAATGGGGTAGCCCTGCCTACAAACAACCCTGCCCTTTGTTGCTGCCATTAGGTGCTTAGGCAGCGCCGGTTCGTTTCACATTACCTACTGGCCATCACCGGCTTTTGGCGGTCCGGTTTGGGCTTTACGTCCACTACTTCCAGTCGCTTCGACCAGCTTCGAACCCACAAACAACGGCTCTCACGGATGCCGGGGTCGTCTTGACCATAGAGTTCTAGATATAATATGGAGGTTTCAGCTGCGCCAACAGGCGATTGACGCGTTCCCCGTTGTAGGCCATAGTAGGCTGGCGCTTCCAGCGGCCGCGGGCAGTGTGTTTGTTTTGCGACTTGGCAGCAGACAGCCTAGCTTTCTTTTGGTTATT
Source organism: Sabatieria punctata (assembly GCA_030248155.1). Classification (NCBI taxonomy): domain Eukaryota; kingdom Metazoa; phylum Nematoda; class Chromadorea; order Araeolaimida; family Comesomatidae; genus Sabatieria; species Sabatieria punctata. Next base: position 23,004 of record JASANB010004109.1, read on the forward strand.
ATTAGCAAGTCAATTGCTGTTCGTTTTTTCGCAGATAAAATGAAAATGTTTTTTGTGCCTTCTCTCCTCAGACTGACGATAACATGCTCAGCTTTCCTTTCTGCCTAGCTGGCATTGGTAAAGATATCACCTTATTTTAGGTAACTTTTTCTGCCTTTTTGCTTTTCGGCTGTTATTATTGTCAGCCATCCTACCGTCGCTGCTCGTCGCTGCTGTTGCTGCAAGCCACTGCTGCGGCCGGTCGGCCGCCAGTGTGTTTTGTTTTGTGTTTGTCAGCAGGCGGCCTCTCTTCCTTCATTCTTTGTTTCCTCCCTTCTTTAGGCGGCCTGTCTTATTTCATTCTGTGTTTCCTCCCTTCTTTAGGCGGCCTCTCTTCTTTCATTCCTTGTTTCATCCCTTCTTTAGGCGGCCTCTCTTGTTTCATTTTGTGTTTCCTCCCTTCTTTAGGCGGCCTCTCCTTTCATTCTTTGTTTCATCCCTTCTTTAGGCGGCCTCTCTTATTTTATTCTGTGTTTCCTCCCTTCTTTAGGCGGCCTCTCTTCTTTCATTCTTTGTTTTATCCCTTCTTTAGGCGGCCTCTCTTGTTTCATTTTGTGTTTCCTCCCTTCTTTAGGCGGCCTCTCTTATTTCATTCTGTGTTTCCTCCCTTCTTTAGGCGGCGTCTCTTCTTTCATTCTTTGTTTCCTCCCTTCTTTTTAGTAATGACGAGTTGATTACTATTCTTTTTGGTCTCAGTTAAAAAGCTTTTAATGATGATAAGTTGTTCTTGGTTTCCTTGTTTTTTAGATGGGTAGATAAGTTCGTTCGTTCGTTCGATCGATAGGTAGCTATCTCTTATATCGAATACTGCTTTTTAGTTTTCGTTCATCCAATCCGATTTGCGGGCGGCCTTACGGCCTACGATCAGACTCGAGGTCCATTTCGCTACCCCCGTGATTCGTCATCTCGGACGTTGCCCTTGTTTCACTGCCAGCCACTCCTAGCCATGCTGCTGGGCGCCGGTCACCAGGAGGGCGACCGGCGTGTCGATGCCATGATGCTGACAGCCCCTCCTCCCAATGCCAACCACGTGCGTTGTTCCCGGTTGCAACACAGGTTACCGAACTGCAGAGAAAGTGCTTGGTGTGAGTCTGCACTTATTTCCGACTAGTCCATACATGTAACAGGTGATGCGTCAGCGGGGAGGGGGACCGGCTAAAAAACCGCTCAAAAATCACAATGATCGGGAAGAAATTTGGGCTCCAATACCGCTAAAGACAGTTTCGGTCACGTTCATCTGGATCGCGGACCCGGTGCCGGTCTTTGTTTTGGAAAAACAGGGCCTCCTCGATTCGTAGCTTATGATGATGCGTATCTAGAGGTTATTTTAGCTTTGAAAAACAGCGCCTCTGGTGCTAGCCGATACTGATGCGTATCTAGGGGTTCTATTAATTTATTAAAACAACCCCTCCGGAGCGTTTTCCGAAATAAAAACCAGCACCGGGTCCGCGATTTAGCTCCACGTGTTTCGGTCAGGCAATTTTAGCAATTTCTTTAGCAGAAAAATCGGAGGGGTTGGTAAAACGTCCCACCCGTGTTACATGTATACTTTGTACTTACAACACCGATCGTTGGTTGAATCTCATCCAAAATTTCGCGACGCAGTCCATCCTTACTAAAAATACATGGACGTTCATGTTATCAGATGTGAAAATGTACGTTATGCTTAAAAATTTCAGATACTGTCTTGATGAGTTGGGCTACGCTTACGTGATGTTTGGAAAGTTATTTTCTGATCCTATCGAGTCCTGAGTGCAACAGTTTCTACGCTGCTCGAAAAACTGTCCGGTGATGTCGCTTGCTCGGACGCAAATGTGATCTTTTATGTCACTGGCGCTCTGGTCAGGTCTTATCTGCGCGTGGGTTGTCTTCTCGTGCATTCAGAATGGCTCCGATCTCAAGAAACTGTTTCTGTCGAATGAAACTCACCGCCAGCTGTTCGTCGAGGTTGTGGTGCGTCTGTTAGAGCAGGATTCCCAGATTCAGGATATTTTTGTGACTGAGCTTCGCTGTATCAATAATCATCACTTTGCCGATATAGTCTGGTAACGAAGTTTTTTAACTGTATGTGCAAGAACTTTATGAAAAGCCTAGCTTTTAGTTCCGTAAAACCAAGTGCTCAGGCTAAGATTGTTAAGTTAAGACCCTATTGAGTCAGCTCAGTGGTTCTATTCCATTCCGCAACTTAGTAACCGCAGAATAGTTGTGTGTATTAGTGAGTGTGATAAGTTACTGTACGGTTCATACTGCTTTATTATTAGCATTACTGTATTCTGGTCATGAATTACGGTTCAGAATGTTAGAGCTTGCCTTATCAACTTCCATATTCGTGTTTCTATCAATTTATTATGTTTGATGTACGTTAAAACTTGTCACTTTGACCTATTTCCTTATTGCACTTGGCCTACAATGGGTAACGGGTGAAATAAAGTGATCTCTCCATGTGTATCTAGATCTCTATGTCTTGACACACGGGGTTGCATAACTACCGGTGGCCAAGACGTGACAAGTGTGCGGAGTGAGCAGCTCTTCAGTGCTGCTGCAGGCATTTAAGAACTAAGTGTTGCTGTCAGAAAGCTGAGAATGCCGAGAAATTGATGTTTCTGAGAGCTATCATGCCACTGTTAGGTTTTGACTACCATCGGTCTCTGAGTTGTCCAGGAAAAACTGTTTTTTTTTCAGTTCCAGAGAGATAAACTTGGTGTCAGTTTTGTTTTTGCCCTACTTTCCAACCCGAAAAATATCGAAAATATCGATGCGAAATATCGCGATATCGATATCGATATCGATATTGGAAAAAGGGTCGATATATCGACTTTTCGATATCGATATCGATATATCGTCGGAACCCTAGGTAGGACAGACTTTAGTACTTTACACATTTTAGACAGTCTTTATTACGGTAGATATTTGTTCGCGGCCAGATGGAAGACGCTGTGAGAATTCAAGTTTTCGATTAAACCTACTTTACCTAGTCTAGCTGGCTAGCTCCTTCAGACCTGCACAAGTACATACGAGCTTTTCTTACTTATTGCTTCCACTCAGTTCTACAGGTGATTGAAAATTCTACTAAAAGACATGTCCATTTTCCACCTCTTCTGTAGTATTGTTTGGCTGGTTTTACCACAAGGTAGGAAACTCTGATTGACCGACACGTAAAGAGATTTTTATTGAAGCCAACACACAGTATTTAAATTACCCGTCGCGACACGGCTACATAAAATGTTCCCAAGCGCCTTATATAGCGGACCTGCCATCACCAGATTGCGACAAAGACGGTATGAAGAGAGTAACTTTTGTACTTCTACTACAGTTGGTATGTCCACCTAGGGATGGGCAACGTAAATTAAAATCGGTAATTTACGTACACGTTATTTCTGTTTTACCAGATTTTAATTTCCGTAATCGTAACGTGTTACGGAAATTAAAACGGCCAATTTCTTGCTGTAACGCGTTACGTAAATTAATTTCCGTAACGTCATAACGAATAAGATTCCAGCCAAACGTAAATTAATTTTCGTTTTTCTTCAAAAATTGCTAGTAGGTAGTAGCAATCGAATATCGCGGAAAAAATTATAAAATGAACTGTATGCAATGCAAATTTTAATTCTGTGTTTGTTCGATTGGAATTGCATTCGTATTTTTGAAATCTAACTTCACACCAAAAGGAAGGAATGAAATATGGGTATGTTTTTTGGCTGAATTACTGTAGCTGCTGAGGGTTTTATAACTGCGCAGCAACTAGCCAACTACGTACGTACTACAGACTGTAGTCTACCCACCGCACTGATGGTTAAACGTATGACAGTACTTACATATAAGATTAGTAGTGAAAAAACTATGTAACTTCACTTCTCTGTTTGAATGCATTTTAAATGTTAACTACTGTTGGCAAGTCCGACTGAACCTGGATCTATTAATAGGTTTTTAACCTGAAATTTGTGGACTTGAACCTGAACTTTAACCTATTTCATTTCAGCCGGAGTTGAACCTGTTCCGTTTTATTGGACTTTCTCAACAGGTTCAAATTTCAACTGCAATTTTTAGGCAAACTATGTAAAATTTTCGGTTGGATTGCACAAAATTTTAAAGATTTCATGTTTTTATACCTATTTTCAAACTGAAACTGTCAGAAAACGAAAGTACACTGCCCTGTAAAGTCTGATGTATGTTTTTCTGCCAGTAGAAAGGCTTATAGCTCAGAAAAGTTGCAAGCAGCGCAAAATATCTACAGTTTTTGGAGATATCGGTGGACTTGAACCTGAACCTATTGTCCAGGTTTTTTAGAAGATGGACTTGAACCTGAAATTTCGATGTAGGCTTTGACTTGAACCTGAACCTATTTTTCAACCCTGAACTTTCCAACAGTAGTACAACACCTACACATGAATTTACAGTTGCCTGGCTTTTCTGCCTATTTTCTTATACAGGGAGATAACATATTGACAAATTCAAGCCTTCAATAACGTATCTACAAGAAATTTCGACCGTGAAATTGACCGAAATTAACCGGTTTAGCAGTTCGAAGAGTGGGATTGGGCTTCTGTGCGACAAGGGCGAAAAATTTTCGAAAAATTAACCTTAAAAGTCGCATTTAAGTTTCAGTAGTAACCAAAGATATGCCTATAATACAACAAAACAATGCGGTGGGCTAAGGATTCAAGAGAAAAATCTGTTTTACGCTAGGAACGTAAATTAATTCACGTACGGAAATTAATTTACGTATTGCTAAATTTTAATTTTCGTATTCTTTTAATTTCCGTATCCGGATTTTTTTAATTACGGTAATTGTTAAGCGTAACGTAAATTAAAAATCGGCGCTTAATTTACGTTACGCGTTACGAAAATTAATTTACGTGCCCATCCCTATGTCCACCTGCTGAATCTGAGCCTGAAACTTTAGCGGAAATTGTAAACCTGAACCAATGAAAATACAATTATTTATCTAACATCAAACTAAATAGGTCGGATGTCGAGGATTGAAAATGTTAATAAATGTCTATTTGGCTATGTTTCAAAAAAGTAGTCAAAGTAGTCAAACTACAATATAGTCAAATTTGACTACTCTGGTATTGTACTCAAGCGGGCGGTAGTCATAGTCATAGTGAAAGGGAAATTTTGGTATTGTAACAACACTAAAGTCTGTTCAAAAATCTTTGGCGCTGGGTACATCCGGCAGTGTCCCGAATTTATGCGTGGTGTGAACCCCATACATGTATATATGGATCTGTTCCTCTCATCAACGCGACTACTATACTGTTCTCGAAATTTGCATATTGAACTTTAGTTAGAAGCAAGAAGCCTGACAAGAAAATCGACTTTTTTGGCAAAGCGCCAATTTTTGTGCCGATATCAGATTCACATTCCCCAACCTTCAGGCATCTCGAAAATACTACCATATATGGGTCTACGATCAACCCTACCAAAGTTACACTCGATTTTCTAACGCCGACAAGCGGTCAAAATATTGTTGTCCCATAGTTAAGCACAATAATTAATTCAAGATCGAACACATGGGGTTTTTTTCCTTCCAACCAATTTCAGCTTCACGTTTCTATATTATTTCGGACATGCTGAATCCAGCGGTCACATTGGTTTTGCTCTATGACTTTGATTTTTGCTAGAAATTTGACCTCGAAGTTAGGGTGTCCACCTGAATTTCATAAAGGCATAGCCCAACGTGTCTTGCGTGGCCCTGGTCGAAATCTCATACATGTATATATGGAACTGTTCCTCTCATCAACGAGATTACTATACTGTTCTCGAAATTTGCATATTTTACTTTGCTTAGAAGAAAGAGGCCTGACAAAAAAATCGACTTTTTTGGCAAAGCGCCAATTTTTGTGCCGATACCAGATTCACATTCCCCAACCTTCAGGCATCTCGAAAATACTACCATATATGGGTCTACGATCAACCCTACCAAAGTTACACTCGATTTTCTAACGCCAAGAAGTGGTCAAAATTATGCTCTCCCATAGTTAAGCACAAAAATTCATTCAAGATCGAACACATGGGGGTTTTTTTCTTGCAACCAGTTTCAGCTTCACGGTTCTATATTATTTCGGACACGTTGAATCCAGCGGTCACACTGGTTTTGCTCTATGACTTTGATTTTTGCTAGAAATTTGACCTCTAAGTTAGGGTGTCCACCTGAATTTCAGAAAGTGTTGTTGTCTTGTCGGCGTTAGAAAATCGAGTGTAACTTTGGTAGGGTTGATCGTAGACCCACATATGGTAGTATTTTCGAGATGCCTGAAGGTTGAGGAATCAGAATCTGGTGTCGGTACAGAAATTGGCGCTTTGCCAAAAAAGTCCGTTTTTTGTCAGGCCCCTTTCTTCTAAGCAAAGTAAAATATGCAAATTTCGAGAACAGTATAGTAATCTCGTTGATGAGAGGAACAGATCCATATATACATGCATGAGATTTCGACCAGGGCCACGCAAGACACGTTGGGCTATGCCTTTATGAAATTCAGGTGGACACCCTAACTTCGAGGTCAAATTTCTAGCAAAAATCAAAGTCATAGAGCAAAACGAATGTGACCGCTGGATTCAGCATGTCCGATATAATATAGAACCGTGAAGCTGAAATTGGTTGGAAGGAAAAAACCCCATGTGTTCGATCTTGAATGAATTATTGTGCTTAACTATGGGACAACAAAATTTTGACCGCTTGTCGGCGTTAGAAAATCGAGTGTAACTTTGGTAGGGTTGATCGTAGACCCATATATGGTAGTATTTTCGAGATGCCTGAAGGTTGGGGAATGCGAATCTGGTATCGGCACAAAAATTGGCGCTTTGCCAAAAAAGTCGATTTTCTTGTCAGGCTTCTTGCTTCTAACTAAAGTTCAATATGCAAATTTCGAGAACAGTATAGTAGTCGCGTTGATGAGAGGAACAGATCCATATATACATGTATGGGGTTCACACCACGCATAAATTCGGGACACTGCCGGATGTACCCAGCGCCAAAGATTTTTGAACAGACTTTAGTTCATTTCATGCTGAAAGACGGACATTGATAAAACTGCCTCTTCCTGTCAGTCACACTCATTTTAGGACTACTTTGTCTTAGCAATTCCTAATTTAGTTTTGCCTTTTTAGCAATTTCCCAAAAAAATTCAGTACAAAATTTCTGGTTTAGGATTTTATTCAAGTTTTCAAACTTAAACGTACTGTATGCATTTGTAGCACTTGTATTAATTAAAACCATCAATATTTGAGCCAAACCAATTTTGCCAGTCTGATTATGCATAGCCCAACATTTGATAACGGATGCTGGGTTTTCGATAGTGTTTAACGCATACCTAAACCTGAATCTAAAATACGATTTTTAGAGATACATACCTGAACCCATACATATAACAGGTCCGGGCGGCCTGCGGGAGAGCGTAGGGGGGTTTCGTTCAGGAGGGGGGTTGATGGGGATCGCCAAGAGAGGGGAGAAATTTTTTAAAAATCTTCAAAAAGCCTGGAAATTCGTTTTTGCACCTTTTTCTCAATAAGGATACTAAAAATCGCTATTCTAAGCTGCGCAATTGCGTTTTAGAGCTAAAAACAAGCAACAAATTTTACAGAGTGACTTAGTCGCTAAGTTGGCTCAGTGGTTAGCTCGCTGCCTAGAGTAGACCTATTTCTTTTATAAATTTTAAATTCTAGTCATAGTTAGTAGTTTCCAAAAATCGCCAAAAATAATTAGTTGTCTTCTTAGTTAGTAGTACTGTTGCTTGTGTATACACACACACATTTACCATACACAAAAATACACATTGTTTTTTCAATGTGTATACACATACACATACACATTGAAAATTCAGATACACATTACCATACACAAACACTACTCGAAATGTGTATTTTTGTGTATGTGTATTTGATCAGGAAAAGTCGCTAAAATTTCGAACAGAATCGTAAAGTTTCGATGTTTTTGCTGCAGTAATAAACAGTAGATATCTTCATTCATAAAGCCTTCAAATGACCTAAGTAATTCGATTTCAAAGCTATCCAAGGTTTAAAGCAACAGACATGGAGAGATTTGATTTTCTTAGCATTTCTGACTCAAAATCTACCAAAAAATTTGCATTTTCAGTACAATACACATACAAAAAAATACACATTAATTTGTTGAATGTGTATACACAAATTACCATACACATTTGAAGGTAAATGTGTATACACATACACATACACATACACAAACGGAAAACCCAATACCAAACAACAGTAGTTTTAGTCTCAAAAATTCTCGATTTTGAATATTTAGTCGTAGTTAGTACTGGTCAATTTGTAGTCAGCAAAATTTTGAATGAAATTACCAAATTTTTTTAGGTTTAAGATATAAAACAAGAATTTAAAAATCTAAAATAGTCAACCAAACAAGGGAGAGGTGGACATTTAAGGAATATCATGTGTTTTTCTACCAGGTGTGATCTTAGTTGTCTTGCACACACTACTGTTATTTTACTATGGTATATTAAAGCCAATAGTAAAGTAAAGATTAAATTAAATTATCAAATTGTGTCAATAGTAAAATAGAAATGTTGGTACTATTTTTCAGTTTTTGGTGATTTCCAGCCAAAATCACAATCAAGTTTGCAATAAAAGATGGCTGGGTCCAGGGTTGTATATTTTTCCGAAAAAAACCTCGGCCTGTTTTTTTCCAGTTTTTTTCCGGTTTTTTTCCGGTTTTTTTCCTAAATCGCGGAAAAAAACTCCAGCCCAAGTTCTGAGTATCCTAGGCTGGTTTTATGATTCCTAACGCTTTCTAGCGCCTTCCTCAGTCTGGTTAGACCAGAAATAAACGTGTTACATTGATATAAATCACGAAAAAGGCATGAAACAGTGCCTGACAGGTTCCATAAATAACGCTATATGCAAATTTTCTTACAGCAGTTTGCATTTTTGTTTTTTCATGCCAAATTTGGTCTTTTTTGTTGTTTTTCTAACAGTTTTGAGTCAGTATGGCCTATTATACATAGCAAAAGTCCATTTTTAAACGAAAAAATGACGTAAATTAGCTATTTTTAGCTTGAGTTTTTTTCCGCGATTTATGTTTTTTTCCGACCCTTAGGAAAAAACCGGTTTTTTTCCGGAAAAAAACAGTTTTTTTCCGGTGTTTTTTCCCACCTCACATCCCTGGCTGGGTCTACTTTCGGCAGTCATATTTTCACATTTTTTGTCTCTAAAGTTCTGGAGAGCAGAGCTTCGTATAATGATCAAATTCAACAACTATTTGGATGAAGATCAATTATTCACAAAACCTCGGCATCCTTGATGCAAAAGTCCACATTATGACTAGAAAAATCGTAGTTAAATTAGTAAAACTACTAGTAAAACAAAAATTAGTAAATTCGTACAGTAGCTGCTAGGGAGTAAAACAAAAATAGAAATTAATATGAAGGTCTGAATTTGTTTGTAGTAAATTTAGTACATAATAAGTAAAATAAAAATCCACTAGAAAAATAAGAGTAGCTCATACCAACAGAACAGCAATGGGGAGGTTTCTTGTTAAAGGCGGCTGCCTTCCGTTCCTTCCTGCTCTATTGGCTACTCCTAGTCCGAAAGGACAAAAAGTTACAACTACAACAAAAGGGTTTCTAATAACACCTATTCTCTTAATCTGTTCATGTATGCTTAAAGAACCTGAACTTACATTGTAACTGAATTTTTGGAGTACCTACCAACTGTAATTTCTACAGTATATCTGTATTGCGAGGTGTACTGTATAATATTGTTTTATGTAACTACAAACCGGTGCAGTGTAGTAGTGACGTCTTCTGGGGGCAACGCAGGATCTGCCGTTGCGTCGATCGAATAACAGGTCAACCGACAGGCAATGACAATTGTCTGACAAAGTGCTTGAAGGAATATAACAGAATGTCAAATCCGAATTTGCAAGATGTTGCCCCTCCGCGATGTGATGCAGCCGGTAGCAGATAATAATCGACAATATTTACCGGAGTTTTTCACCTAAAACACCCCTCCTGTTATAAGACACGGCTCTTATAATTGGGTTTCTTTCCCGATTATAAGACCCGGGTCTTATAGCGGGTGGTCAGAAAGCAGGGTCTGTCAGGGGCGTTTTCCAGTTATTACTCAGAATGGTGTGTTTGTTTTCGTGTATATTTTTACTAGATAACCAATGAATATGGAGTTTTTGAACTCAGATCGTTCTAAAACCTGCGTAATCCTGGTAAAATTCTTGATTTGATAGGTTTAGATCGCTGCTGTAAGCATATTGGAGCTTCTAGCTGCCTAAGTTTTCAAAACTTGTTTAAAACTGAGCTATTCAGACTTAAACTACTGTGGAATACATATATGTATATGTATATGCAAAAAATACATATCATGTATTATTTTTGGAATACATATATGTATATGTATATGTTTATGTATTCCTAAAAGAATATGTTTATGTATATGTATTTTGAAGCCACTTTGTATTTAAAATACATATTTGAAAATAGATATTGAATTTCTGATGAAATGCTGCATTTTTAAGTCTCATCCTGCCAACCACAGCAGAAAATTACATTTCCTTTGGGATGCCAGTATCTAGATTTCCTGCAGTGGTAAAAAAAGCCACAGATTTGTTGTTTAACTAAATAATATCATTATTACCGTGTAAAGTGGTGAGAGGCGACCAAAAGGCGGTCTTATGAGAGAACATATAGATTTTCAAATTCAATAGATAAACGGCAGGAGAAAATGCTGTTTTCTTTTTATAGTTGACCTAAGCGAAATTATTGGCTACTGCGGTTTCAAAAACAAAGTTCTCTCTTATGGAAAATGACTGAAATGGAGGATTTTTAACAGAAGTTAAATATGGGAATTATTAATTAATTAAATTGACTGAGGTACTGAATCAATTTTATGCCAATCAGGTCCAAGCATAGACCCTTTCTCATGTCAGTCACAAACAACTGTTTTAGCAGCATTTTTTAAACTGAAAACTGGCTTTGAAAAAATATGTATATATGTATTTTATCTACATATTTTTTGAAAAAATACATACACATATTATGTATATCTATTCGACTTCGGAAAACATATACATAATATGTGTATGTATATGTATATGTATATGTATATGTATATGTATATGTATATGTATATGTTATCTATTCCTGAAATTCAATATTTTGCCAACAGTAACTTAAACCTACAGTCAGTTGTTGCAAAGATCAAAACCAGTCATGTTTTACATGCACAACACCGAGTTTAAATTGTAAAATATAGATTTTCCACCTATGTACAAGACCCGGGCCTTATAACTGGTGCAAAAAAGTGACCCCAAATTTAAGGATTTTCTGGTTATAAGATAAGACCCGGTCTTATAGTAGGTGCAAAACTCCGGTAGTTAGTTTTTAAGACACTACACTGATAGTTTTCAGGCAACTACCTGCCGATTCAATGTCAGTACTTTCCGCAGCAGACTTGTCAATGTGTCGACCCAACAACCGGCCGTTCCACGTCCAAGCCGCAGCCGTTCCCGTGAGAATCAACGATCTGCTTTTGCTTGTTGTTCGCTTCTCTCTCTTCTAATTGAAGTGGTTGGCGACAAAAAGTACAGAAAATAAAGCATTCTCATAGACAAACAATAAAACAACGGTCATGGTGCGAGGGCGATTTGAGTCATCCAGATAACCGACAACCTACGGACCACGGTTAACGAGCTCATACTTGAAATTAGTATATAAAGGTGTATATTACTTTTGAAACATCAACACGACCGGTTCTTGAAACCACGTGACCACTGCGATTTAACGGGCCTTGCTGACGGCACATGACGTAGTTATGATCATCCCTATCGACAGTACAGTATCCTTTTATTTAATCGTGAGCTTCAATCAGAAGTTGGCGCCAAATTTGAACGAAGTAAATTTGCCACAAGTTCACTTACAAAAAAGTCGGTTATTGGTTTGCACTGAAATTTTCTAGAACAAACTTTGTACTATGTCTGTGGTCCGAAACTAAACCAACAATGCCAACTATGCTACGAGGTTATTATTTCAAGATAGGCCAAAAAAGATAATAGCAACGAAACAATGGAGTTGCTTTACGCGTGAGCGCTCTAAGAGTATTTGATAAAACTTCTCTGCTGCACTATAAAGCAAAGCTATAGTGGCCAAATCGCATTCTGTCAAAAATCTTGCCTTCTGTTTGGTAACTATACTTCACTGGAATGGCTACCAATACTTCATCACAAGCTTCAACTTCTCCGGAAGAACTTCAATTCAACCAATTCGATCCTAAATACACGGGCTGTTGTGGCTGTGTTCATGTAGAGAACGCTATGCCATGGGTAGTGCTGCTAAATATTCTAGGAATAATTTGCTGTAATAATTTGCCCTGGCCTATTCATTTTCAGAAGACCAACTAATCAATTATTCTTTTAGTCTTTGCAGTCACCAGCAATACCGATAACGTCCCCAGAAGCAGCGAACCCTTAATTGGTGCAGCGGCGATTCTCTGTCTTCTTGAAGCAATCGCCATTTTGAGTCTGCTAATCGGTTGTTGTGGCAGCGACAAAGTGAAGTTTCTGTCGGCCACGCCTTTCGACTTAATTCAGGTGATAACCGTTAAAACATTTTAATAACACGTTAAAGTCAAGCACTTAACGTAGTTTATGCTACTGGCACTCCATACATAGGCATGGTTCCGGTACTTAGGCTAGTGGCACTATAACATAAAACAAACCTGAACATAAAACTAAGGGCAAGCGTAACTCTAAATTAGTGATGTAAAATTATGGAATTTGAATTTCAATTCAATTAAAATTAAATTATGGGCTCACTTTTTAATTTCAATTCAATTCAATTAAATTAATTGAAATAGTTTTCCATTATTTTCAATTACAATACACCTGGTTAGCCTGCTGTCCAAACAGGCGAGAAAATTTTAAATTGTTGCCTTTTAAAAACGCATAAAACGGCATTCTTGGGAAAATTTACAGTTAGTTCATTATTACTATATTTCAGTGCATAATCTAAAGGTTTCCAGCATTTTTTAGCAACATCACTTCCTAGGTACCTTTGCCAAAAAGGGGTGTCAGTCAACCCACCATATACATCCAAAAATCACTGTTTTGGCATTTATGAACTACGAAATAAAAAGCAGATCATAATATAGTACATACAAAACATAGTGAGGTCAGTATAAAGAGGTGAAAAACCCTAAATAGGGTTTTATTTTAAGTCCTTAGCGCCTCTAATACTTACACATTTCCTTACATTCACCACAGGAAATAATTGAAAATATAATTGAAATTCCAGGCGAATTTCAATTAAATTATGGCCCGACTTTTGAATTTCAATTAAATTAAATTGAAATTAAAAACGGGTCAATTATGCGAATTTCAATTACAATTAAATTAATTTTTACCTCACTACTCTAAATCGGTAATTTCGGTGTGGGGCGGTAGCGTCCGCGAGTATGACATTTTCGGCAGCTTTTGCAGGGCCGTAAATTTAATTACCCAGCTTCCTATAGGTTGCCACGCTATAATAAGACTGTTGTTAGTAACGTTAATAACAGTCTTCTTGACACGCTTCAATTTATAACTATAAATTACAGGGTGTGCCAAAAAAAACAACCCAGCAGAGTTTTTGCTGTAGCAACAGCAAATCTCAACCGATTTGAATGAATCTTTTTTTAAATGAAAGATAAATACATTCTTGAAAGATTGATGTGACGTTTATTAAGATAGCCTGCTTAGTTCCTGAGATATTTGTCCTCAAATTCAAAACAGAGATTTTGGCAATGAACAAGAGTGATAAAGAACAACCCAGCAGATTTTTTACTTTTGCAACCATGAATCTCAACCGTTTTGAATGAATCCTTTTTTGAATGAAAGACTGATAAATTCTTCAAAGAGTGGTGTAATTTTTATTGAGATTCACAGCTTAGTTCTTGAGATATTTGCCCTCAAAGTCGAAACAGATTTTGGCAAAGAACAAAAGCGATTCCGCTGCATTTCATAATAAAGCAGATTAGTACGACTGGGACTAAAGATACTTTAGTGTTGAAGTAAACCGAGTTTCTGAGTCACCAGTAAAGCCTCCAATAGCCCTTAGCAGTAGCAGGAATCCGTTTTATTACGAAGTGCAGAATAATAAAAATATCCCTCTTGTTCACTGCTAAAATCACTGTTTTGACTTTGAGAGCCAATATCTCAGGAACTAAGCAGCGTAAATTAATGAAAATTTCAGCAATCTTTTAAGGATTTATTTATCACACCCTGTAGATCAGCTTACTCTTGTTTAGTTTAGCTGTTGCCTTTTCTGCCATTACCTCTTTCCAACAAACCGCAAAATTCATCAATAGTTCGTTTCGGTCTGATGAATTGTTTTTGATGACTAGTTCTTCACGTTTTACGATTACTATTCTTCAAAAGATGATGAACTGATGAAACTATTCATCACAGAAATTGAGGAACAATTAAATAATGATTCTTCACCAAACTTTAATGGTAATTTTCCTTAGTTCAACCGAAAAAGAAACGTGCCACAGACACATAAACTGACTGGGCTCGTCATGACAGTTAATCAGAAACTGCTAAGCACTGCCGTGTACTAAAAAGACCTTTTGCCAAGTTGAAGTGCTGGACCATTCCAATGCATTTGATGAACAATAAAATAATTGATTCCTCAGAAAATCTTGCAAAAGTCTTCAAAATGATGAATAGTAGTGGACCATTTCATGATGATGTATGATGACATGATGGCATACTGATATATCAGTATGGTTTGTTGGTAGGAGATAAATGTCTGTTTAGAATCTGCAGAACTTATCTCCTACCAACAAACCATACTGATATATCAGTATGCCATCATGTCATCATATATGACATCATCATGAAATACATCATACATCATCATGAAATGGTCCACTACTATTCATCATTTTGAAGATTTTTGCAAGATTTTCTGAGGAATCAATTATTTTATTGTTCATCGAATGCATTGGAATGGTTCAGCACTTCAACTTGACAAAAGGTCTTTTTACTACACGGCAGTGCTTAGCAGTTTCTGATTAACTGTCATGACGAGCCCAGTCAGTTTATGTGTCTGTGGCACGTTTCTTTTTCGGTTGAACTAAGGAAAATTGCCATTAAAGTTTGGTGAAGAATCATTATTTAATTGTTCCTCAATTTCTGTGATGAATAGTTTCATCAGTTCATCATCTTTTGAAGAATAGTAATCGTAAAACGTGAAGAACTAGTCATCAAAAACAATTCATCAGACCGAACCGAACCATTGATGAATTTTGCGGTTTTAGTAAGTAAAGTTTGTTGGAAAGAGTTATATGTACAAACAAGCACAGGAAACAGTTGCACGGACAATACAGTCCTGTCTCGTTAATCCGGATATTCACCTTCCGGACAAGAAGACTAGGCCAGGTCCCAATTTTCCCTTATCTTATATGACTCGTTAATCCGGAAGAAGATTTGGGCTCCCAACTTCGAAATTTGTATGGTAAAGCGATTCGTTAATACGGATTGGTTATAAGTTGGACAAAATCCGTGCGCAATTTTTCAATTTTCAATTGAATAATGCTTTTCTTTGATTCATTTTTTGTTATTTGTGATTATTTTTGCCTTTTTAGGAGCTATAATCAGCTGAAATAAGCTTATGGCTTTTAATTAGGAGGTACAGCTGCAGAATCTGATATGCAACTAACAAAAAGCTGTCGTTTAGACCTTTGACATGAAAAACAGCGTTTTAGCTTTGATTCGCTAATCCGGACAGCCCGACCGGCCGGTCCCAACTTGTCCGGATTAACAAGACATTACTGTACCGCAGTTTTCCACCTATAAGAACGGGTCCTATAACCGGAAAATGCCTAAATTTGGGGTCACATTTTTGCACCAGTTATAAGACCCGGGTGTTGTAGGTGGAAAATCTATATTTTACTATTAAAACTCGATGTTCTGCATGAAAAGCATGAAATACACTGGTTTTGATCTTTGCAAAACAAATGACTGTACGTTTAAGTCTGAATAGCTCAGTTTTAAACAAGTTTTGAAGACTTAGGCAACTTAGAACCTCCAACATGCTTACGGCAGCTATCTAAACCTATCACATCAAGAATTTTACCAATATTACCCAGGCTTCATAACCATTCTCGAACAGCCTGAGTTCAATTCAAAACTCCATATTTATTAGTCATCTTGTAAA
Organism: Sabatieria punctata; assembly: GCA_030248155.1. Classification (NCBI taxonomy): domain Eukaryota; kingdom Metazoa; phylum Nematoda; class Chromadorea; order Araeolaimida; family Comesomatidae; genus Sabatieria; species Sabatieria punctata. Next base: position 39,224 of record JASANB010004109.1, read on the forward strand.
AAAAATATACACAAAAAACCACAATTCTGAGCTTAGACCCGGGTCTTATAACTGGAAAATTCCCCCTGACAGACCCTTTACTTCGTTCAAATTTGGCGCCAACTTCAGATTGATGCTCATGATTAAATGCAGTCGTTACTAGGATACTGTAGGTAGGGATGATCATAACTACGTCATGTGCCGTCATCAAGGTCCGTTAAAGCGCTGTGGTCACGTGGTTTCAAGAACCCGTCGTGTTGACGTTTCAAAAGTAGTGGCACCTTTATATACTAACTTAAAGTAAGAACTCGCTAACAACGGTCCGTTGGTTGTGGGTTATCTCGATGACACAAATCGCTCCCTCCCACCTCCCCCCCTTGACCGTTGTTTTATTGTTTGCCTATTAAAATGCTTTAGTTTCTGTACTTTTTGTCGCCAGCCAGTTCAATTAGTAGGGACCGGCAACGGCGGCCATTTTTGCGCCGTACCGCGTGCCTAATTTTCTTCGCGCGTTTTCACCACATTGGTGTAGCGGCGGTCAAAATCATCTTTTTTTAAAAAATGCGGATAGAAAAGCGCGTTCTTTTTTTATGGTTATTTGTTTTGATTATTTTAACATAACTATTCACCCAAATCGCCTTGGTATACGCTAAGCTGCGGTTGTTTTTGGCTAAAATAAGCGGAAAAACAGCGTCAGTGTAAAAAAAAGTTTATGATCTCAAAAGGTGCGCCCGACGGTAATAAAGAGGCATTGATCATCTTTCGTTTGAGCCATTTTTTTTCGGCATCGATGCAGCCAAAGATCCCGGAAATCAGATTGAAATTTTACATGGTTAAGCATAGGCGGAATTGGTATTTTTTCAGAAAACGAAAGTTTGCTCTTAAACAAAGAACAAATAAAAAAGGTGCGCCCGCTTAAATTTTAGTTTGGGTGTTGCTCTTACTCAAATGACTGAGCATTGGTCTCCTAGGTCCGCCAAAGATCCCGGAAATTGGGTTAAAGTTGATGAGGTCGTTAAAATTAGGGGGTATCGAATACGAACGTATTGGGGATCCTGAGCAGCCCAAAGCCAATGGTTTTAATTTTGCTTCTTTACATTCCTTCAGTAGTTTTGCGTCTCTGCTAATCAATATAAGGTGAATCTTGCTCAGGCTTAACGTGTGTAGTCAATAAATATGGTACAAAAGCGGAAAAAACCTGTAATCGCTTATTCGAGTTAACTTCATATAATTCGTTTTCATTCATATGTCAGTGGAATTTCTTCAAATTTTCAGCATTTATTCATAAGTATGATAGATATGTTTTGCCCAAATTTGAGTTTCATGTTCCAACGCAAACAGGCACAGAAGGTAGTCCAGTAACGAACGAAAGTCGGAATTTCTCACCAAAGTACAAACCCCCTCACCCCCGGCCCATGTATGTTTGGAGGGAAGGCGGAAGGGAAGGGTTGGGGTGTCTGAGCCCAAATTCGGAGTGTGGAGTGCTAAAAACGCTCAAAAACAGCAATTTTGTGCTACAAATCGTATAAAAAGGCTGATTATGCCTCGGGTACCACTTGCAGCTAAAAAGCGCTGTTTTACAAACAATTTTAGTGTCTGAAACTGTAAAAAAAATTGAGCCAGAAACATCGGAGAGGGAGAGTGGAAAAGATCGTTTTGGTGGGGTACTCCCCTATCTGGGGGGGTTGTCCCAAGTCAGTGGGAGCGTGGGAGGGGAGCAGAACCCCAGCCCCGCTGTGACATGTACAAATGTACCTGGAAAACACAGGAATACCAGTTCACACTCTACTATTCAGTTCTAGTTGTTCGAGCTACCAAGGTGTTTGGGCTTAGGTGTAGCTGGGGGGAACAGGGAAGGTCACAAATGGACTATATATTAATTAATTAACTTTCTTATCACTATACGACTCGGGAACGTGCCCTATACTGATGCGTACCCCTTGCGGTATTTTTATATTTGGCAAAACAGGCCCTTAGGAGCGTGCCCTGTACAGGCTTAGGCTAAGGCTTAGGGAGCGTGCCCTATACCGATGCGTCCCCTAGGGGTACTTTTATGTTATTAAAACAGGCCTTCCGGAGCGGGCCCTATACTGATGCGTCCCCTAGGGGTATTTTTATATTTGGAAAACAGGCCCTCCAGCATACATGGGCCGGGGGGTAAGGGGGGTTTACCCCCTCGCCGGCCAATACCCGCCTCGGCCGTCCATACATACATACTCCATACCCCCCTCGCCGGCCCCCCCCCCCGAGGTCTCCAGACCCCCCTACCCCCTCCGGATTTTTCTGGCCCATGGATGCCCAGAGCGTGCGTATACTGATGTGTCCCCTAGGGGTATTTTTATATTTGGAAAACAGGCCCTCCAGAGCGTGCCTATACTTTTGCGTCTCTAGTGGTACTTTTATATTTGGCAAAACAGGCCCCCCGGGGCGTTCCCTATGCTGATGTAGTGATCACTAGACTCGCCAGGCGAAGGGCTTTCAAATGATATATAACATGACCGTTTTGGACGATTTTGAAATTTTGGAATATTGCCAAAAAATAATCGATTATCTATATTTATCGATAAAACTTGTGAATTTATAATTAACAATGGTCATTAAAAACATTAATTTCTGTTTTCGATCGGTTCCTGATTTCCGCCCCCGCAGCTACACCTGGTTCGGTGTTTGTTCGGTATATAAAGGTGGTAGACGCAGTCCTACAGTCTTGGTATATAAAAAATGTAAAAGAAAATCGCATTGCGATTAGAATGACACCGGTCCCATCAAAATCGGCGCAGGGGTTTACGAGTGACAGTCTGATAAAGTACATCCGTCATATCGGTATGCACGTTGCGGTCAACTTTCTAGGAAGAAAAGGTGGCACGCTGGGTGACGCAGTTAAACGGTCATAACTGGCTTAATATCCGGCCAATTCCGTTCCGGTTTGTTTTGTTAGACTGTATAAAGTGTGCTCTTTTCAATTCTGAAGCCCAATTTCGCCTAGGGGCATTTTGAATTTTCGCGTGCCGGTCCCTACAATTAGAATAGAATTACTCGCTGTTGCCTTTTCTGTCATAAATATCTGTTTAGAATCTACAGAAATCTTATCATGTTTAGAATCTTGTCGCGTCTTGGCCATGGGTAGTTTACGCTATCCCGTGTGTCACGGCGGCCCCGGCACCCGTGGAAGCGGTGTGTTTGTGGGTTGGAAACCTGTCGAGGCGATGGGAAGTACGTAGTCGACACAAAGCCCAACCCAGGCCATCGAAAGTCAGCAATGGCAAGTAGATAAATGGCAACCAAACCTTAGCTGTCTTGCACACACTGACAGCAAAAGGGGAGGGTTGTTGTTAAGGAGGCTGCCGGACCTTCTGTCTCTTCCTGCTCTATAGCAGTTGGCTACTCCTAGTCCGAAAGGACAAAAAGTTACAACAACAACAACAACAACAACAGCAGAACTTATACAAACCAGCACAGGAAACAGTTGCACGGACAGTTACATGGCGGAGTTTTCCTCCTCAAAACCCTGTTTTGAGCCCAAAAAAGTGGCTGAAATCCACTTTTGGACACCAAAAATAGGTCGCTGAAGAAACCCCTTTTGGGCATAGCCCTGAACTATTTTGGATCAGAAAAATTCCGCCCCCCCTAGCCGAAAACCCAGCTATCTGAATGCTTACAGCAGCTACCTAAACCTATCAAATCAAGAATTTTACTGGGATTACGCAGGTTTTAGAACGGCCTGAGTTCAAAAACTCCATATTCATAGGTTATCTTGTAAAAATATACACGAAAACACACCATTCTGAGTAATAACTGGAAAATGCTCCTGACAGACCCTGCCTTCTGACCATCTTCTATAAGACCCCCGGGTCTCATACTGTAGTAGGTGGAAAAGTCCGGTACCACTGTTGTGTTGAATTCCACACGAAACAAAGAAGTAAATATCAATTGCAGAATAAAGCACAAGCCTAGAAACACCTGATTAAATGGCCATCATATCATAAACTACAACATTCAGGAAACAAACACTTAAAACAAACACCGGGTTTATCCGCATAAACAGTGCTCCAAAAGCTTTCCAAATAAGTAGCGCCCACGGAAGGTTATTCAAATATAACATTTTGTCCTGTAGACCAAAAGTATGACGAACCACCTAAAAAATTAGGGCGAGAGACGCTGTTTTAAGGCCCTGTTGAAAAATCAGTGCAAAAAATTAAAATCACAGACATAGGCAGTGCTCACTCAGCCAGAGTGATTTCCTTATAAATAAACGTGCGCGTACAGTACAGTCAAACCTCGCAAATGGAACATCAAACCGTCCGATCATTTATGTTCCAATTATCGAGCTGTGGTTTCCAGATAGCCGTTTATTATAGGTTAGAATTGAATTTGTGAAACTGTGTCAACAAAACTATCTATCGTAAAACTTCTTGCGCTATTATTTTTCGTGATTGCTTTTGGGGCGCTATTTTTGGAACGTGCACGTTTATTATTTCAATGCTACATTGGACATCTCAAGTACATCATTTTTCTGAAAATACGGCGTATTTTTGTCTTAAACACAAACAATCATTATATGAGTTTTAGTCTGACTAATGCCTGCAAGCTTAATCAAAGAAAATTGTCTCAAAGGGGCGTGCAAAAGTTACGTAATGGCTTGAGTAATAGGTGGCATGCCAAAAGATTACAATTTTGATTTTTTTTTCATTACGGTAGGGGGAGGGGGTTGGTTTAGCAAGACACATAACGTAATTTTTTAAAAAGGTGAAGAAATCACTAATTTGGGCATAATCTTAATTGTGTTGTTTTACAGTTGGTTGTTCTCGCCCGGCGACCACTACATGTACTTAAATGTTAGACGTCGTTTTGAAGAGAATGGTCTTGAATTTAAATTCTCGATTTCACTAGATCAACGTTTAGACTAGAGAAGAGTTGTTACCATTTACGTCAGGTCTTTCCAAATTTTTTAAGTCATTCTAGAATTACTATAGAGTGACCTTTGACATACTATTAAGATTGTTTTTAATGGTATTAACACTTATCGACTCGAAATTATTACAGGGATTTTTTTTTAGATTTTTAAATAAAAGTTAAAAGATAAAACAGAATTTTAGAGTAGCACGACAGAGCAGCGCCACTTGGTGTGGTTTTCTCCGAGCAGAATTAGATAAATAAAGCCAAATATTCATGAATCACGCAGAGTGTGACAAAACTAGAGCAAGGGGTAGATTAGTTTTTCATTGATTGTTGGTTGAAACGGTGGTGCCCAAGTGATAATTTGCCATTTGTCTATCGGATTTAGCGACCGGTTAAAGCGGTCAGTTGCAGAAATGGCGCTATGAGAAGCCCGATTGCCAATTGACTTTCAGAGGGGAGGCCCCTAAAGTGCCTGTCTCACACTACCCTAACCCCCAGATATGATTATACCAATCGAAAGAGAATTGTTTAAGCATCTTTAAGCGTGTTAATCGACGTTTCCTACGACAAAAATTGGCGTTTTTTCAGCTTTGAAAAATTCAAAACGCGAAAAAATGCAATTTTCAAAAGTTTTTCGAAAAACGCATACCACCACGAAATTCAGCGTGCCTTTTTACATATGTTACGATATCTAAAGTTTCAAAACACAGAAGAACAAAATTGCCACATTCTGGGGGTACCCATATTGGGCTTACTACACTAGGTAGGCGAAAACGGACTTCAAATTCGTTGTTTTTGAAGAAAAATGAATCTAACAGTCATAACTACATATATGGACCTAAACTAATTTTGAATATTTTCATGCCCCGCGAAATGGCCCACTTTCTCGTGCAGAGACACTTAAAACGGTTTGCAACAAGTTAGATTGCATACTCAGATTGAAAAAGTTTAAGTGAAAGTGAGATTTTGGAAAAAGTTTACTGTCAAACAGCAACCAAAAGTCTTGAAATAATGAATTCCTATAGCAAAAATATGTATATGTTTCCAGAAACATATTGGCCTCAAAACATATAAATACAAAACATATTTGACATGCAAACATATTGAGAAACATAAACATATATGTTTTCCCAAAAACAAACATATTTATGTTTTAAAACATATACACAAAACATATATGTTTCCCACAGTAGTTGTAGTTAACAGATGACCAAACCACAAGCAAAATATCACAACTCAAGTAGCAGGTAATGTTTGACTTTTGCAGAGACGGGCAGTGTTTCAATCTTAGGTAGTACAAGACCTGGACCCAGTACCCTTCTCACACTCCATCTACACAGTTCCTCCAATCTCCTAGAGTTAACACAATAAGGTAACAACAGATCTCTTATCTCTTCATCTCTCTCTAATTGATTCGGGAAGAACCCAGTGATTGGGTCCCTCAGATCAAACTGTCCCGAAGCGGCTAGCAGCAGTTTCAAACAAGCATCCTCCTGTGCCGACCCGATTCCAATCGCAATGGTGGTGGCAAGCCGGCTCAGAGCTGAGCTTCCACTCAGATTGACAGTGTTTGGACAAGAATTGTACTTTAACAGTAGAGTTATGCTGTTCAAATTTCCCTTCAGAGCTGCCCAGCTCAAAGCTGAGTCTAGATTGTGGTCCAGGGCGTCCGGGTCAGCCCCCCAGTCTAGTAATAGACGGGCACAATCGGTGCGGTCTTTGTAGGAGGCCCAGTGAAGGGGTGTATTGCCGTGCAGGTCTGGACCGTCCACAGGAGCCCCTGATTCCAGCAAGGCTAACACACAGTGCTCGCTGCTTTCGGCTGCGTAGTGAAGGGCTGAGCGGTGGTACCCGTCTTTGGCATTTACCTAAGAGGATTTTTATTATTGGAAGCTAAGATCTAATCTATTACAGTATTCTGCTGTTTATAGTACCCGCACATGTACCTACTAGGGTGTCCTGGAGGTTACCCCTAGCTAGAAAGGCCAACCCCCAAAACAATCTAGAGACCCTTATGAGAATTTTTAGCGGATAGCAGGTGTCGGAAAGCGTCTAATCCACGATTGGAATAGTTTTTCTGACCCTCAGGCCGTCGCTACCCGCCTCAGGATTTTTTGGAAGAGTTTTATATAGAGAACTATAGAGTGCGAACTGGTATTGGGTATTGGGTGTATTGGGGTGTTTTCCAGGTATTGGGTATTGGGGTTTTTACCCCCCAATACCCAATACTAAATTGGACAATTAAAAATAGAGAAAAATCGATGTTGACCTGAAAAATTGATCTGAAAAAATCGAAAAAGTTGATCGATGATTCGGTTTAGTAAGCTGTTTTTGCGTTAAGGAGCCGTCCATAAACGACGTCGTTCCAAAATCCCGATTTTTGGAGCCCCCTCCCCCGTCGCGTCTTGGCCACGGGTAGTTTACGCTATCCCGTGTGTCACGGCGGCCCCGGCATCCGTGAGAGCCGGTTGTTTGTGGGTTCGAAACCAGTCGAAGCGACTGGAAGTAGTCGACGTAAAGCCCAACCCAGACCGCCGAAAGCCGGTGATGGCCAGTAGGTAATGGGAACCGAACCGGCGCTGCCTAAGCACCTATTGGGAGCAAAGGGGAGGGTTGTTTGTAGACAGGGCTACCCCATTGAAGGGCTCTGAAAAGAGCGAGTGGGCAGTGGCCCAACCAGCCTCTTAAAAAGTTTAATTGCAGTGCTAAATATCTTGTGTACACAACTAGAATGTACCTGTCCACTGAAATGAAAATTTTGGCCCAGCTATGCAAGTATTGGGTATTGGGGTATTGGGGGTCTCAGGTATTGGTATTGGGTATTGGGTATTGGGGTATTGGGTTTTTTAGGTATTGTTCACACTCTAGAGAACTATTACAAAAGTAGGTATGCCTAGATTAGGTGCAGTAAATGGGCTCAAAACAGCTTATATTTTAACGAATCATAAGCCAAAAAGTTTGATTTTAGTAAAAAAATAGTTTGAGTTTAGCACCCCTTAAAACCCCCCTTAGACGCTTATAGCCCCTCGCATCCCCCCTCAAGAATTGAACTTTGCCATGCCTCAGCCGAAATACTAGCCCAAGTCTGATACTAGCACTTTCAAACTGAGTATTTTTGACGTACTGAAAACATAATATGATATCAGCCGTTTATGGTACTGGAACCATATGATACCAGTGCTAGCGGAACCTATAGGGTACCCCTTCCCCCACGTTCGGGGACTGTGTTGGTACCTGTACCGGTACCATATATGGTGCCACTTCGTTGAGATTTCGTACCATATATGGTGCCAGAGCCATAAATGGTGTTACGTGCCTGACTGTTACATAATAATTAGTGTGTGGCAAACAGGTAAAAATAAGTAGCGCAATAAAATCTGTAAAGACAATGAGAATTCAGTAATGTCGCACCGATAAAATGCTTCTAAGCTATCTTTTAGGGAATTTGGTGTCCGCGGTCGTATGGCCCAATGGATAAGGCGCCTGACTACGGATCAGGAGATTCTGGGTTCGACTCCCAGTACGATCAAAATTTTTCCCCTTTTCATTTTTCATCCTACCTTACAAACCAAACACGTTTTCCCACGAAAACTTCTATTTCAGCAAAAAAAAACAGATAAAAACTAATTATCAAAACTAAACTCTAATAATTTTACCTCCGCTCCTAATCCGATCAAAAGACGCACTATATTCTCGTTTCCATTAACACAGGCATAATGCAAGGGCAACAGATTTCCATGCAGCCGATTAATATCGGCTCCGCGACCAATTAAAGTCAGTATATTCTCTTCCTGGCGCGGTCCTTTTTCGTGAATTGCACACAAAAGTCTCTCGGAAAGTTGGTAATCGTTTTGAACAGATTCCATTAAATACCACATATCAGGCGGTCCAGCTTAGGGACCTAATTATCTTTGCTTTTATATCAAGCAAAATTACTACGATGATTTTCGTTTTAAAATTTCGAATTTTTTTCCATTTACTACGTATGAAATGGACAGCTGTGCATGAAGGGACGGGGGACCTGTATTGTTGCGAGACAAATAAATGCGGTGGTGGGTTTAAACTACGGCCGGGGCCAGGATTGCGTTTACTAGTGTTTGAGGAAGCTGAAAACGACAAATAACACGATTATCAAAGCGATTTTTTGTTAATTCAGCTCAAGTCAATCAACCACCAAACTATAGTTTTGTCGATACTAAAACGAAAAATAACAGCATTATAACAAGCAATTTTTTGTTCATTTCAGCTAAAGTCAGGAAACCACCACGACACGCAAAGTGGTGTGTTGGCGAGTTGTCATTGAATGACAGTAGATTTTCTGCTTGCTGATTTGAACCGTGACACTTGCCTACGATCACTGAATAAATCGATAGCGATTATCGACTTTTTCTGCAACTACCCAGCAATCAGATTAACAAACAAAGAAAACAACGACAAAGCAGTTAATTTTGGTTGAGATACTGCAAACAATAAACTTTAGTAGCTTATCAGCAAAGTACCAGTGTACAAACTGTACATATGAACGTGAGAAAAACCTTAGTCCGACTCTGCAAAACCGGAAGGGGGCAATTCAGAATCTCTGCTATGCCATCAGCTCTAACGTTTCTGACTGGGCTTGGCCGTCGATTGCTTGTTTCCGGGCTCGGTCGCGGCGAAGGCTCGAATTTCTCAGGCCAGGGAGTGAGAAAGTAGAGTGCCAGTTGCGCAACCTTGCCTTCCATATGCGCATTTTTCAAGAAAATTCCCTTCCATCTTAATACAGGGTGTCTCAAAAAATGATCACATTTCTTTTTACTGCCATTTCCGCAAATTTTGACCAAATATGCTGAAATTTGGATCATAGGTGCCAAAATTCGGGGAATTTTATGTGTTAAAGTTTGGTGCACTAGGAACTGCATGTGTTAGGAGGAGCTGAGTTATTGCGTCAACTTTTTACTACTGTTGGAAAGTCCGGGGTTAAAAAAATAAGTTCAGGTTTCAAGTCAAGTCCAACATCGAAATTTCAGGTTCCAGTCCAGGTTCAAGTCCATCATCTAAAAAACCTGGACAATAGGTTCAGGTTCAAGTCCACTGATAATTTCAAGAATTGTTGAAATTTTGCACTGCTCGCAACTTTTCTGGGCTATATAAGCCTGTCTACTAGTAATGAAAGACGAAAACCACATTTTATGGGGCAGTAGTTTCGTTTCTCGCATATTCAGTTTGAAAAATAGGTGTAAAAACAAGAAACCATAAAAGTGTTGTGCAATCCAACCGAAAATTTGACAAATTTTGCCTAAATTTTCACTCAAATTTTGAACCTATTGAGTGAGTCCAGTAAAACGAAACAGGTTCAAGTCCGGCTGAAATAAAATAGGTTCAGGTTCAGGTTCAAGTCCACAGATTTCAGGTTAAAAACCTATTAACAAGTGCAGGTTCAAGTCGGACTTGCCAACAGTACTTTTTACACACGAATTACCCCGAATTTATGCGTTTACACTCCAAATTTCATCCAATTCCGCAAAAATTAGGAAAGATACAGGAAAAAGAAATGTTTCCATTTTTTCGGTGACCGGATTTCACTACGTACGTATTGAAATTACCAAATTTTACTTTTTTTGTAATTTCTCGGGAATGAGTCTAGCCTAGTGCATCAAACTTTAACACATAAAATTCCCCGAATTTTCGCACCTATGGTCAAAATTTGGGGAAATGGCAGTAAAAAGAAATGTGATCATTTTTTGAGACACCCTGTAGTACTGCTGGTCACCGTGCAGGATAACGGCAGTGTGGTGACCTTCCTGATGACCACGCGACATGGTGATGGTGCTCAAAAGATGCGCTCGAGACATGCTAAATGTTTCAACATAAGAAGCATCATCCAAGGCAAGTAACAAATACGCAGTGAAGCAAAACCCAAAAAGTGGCAAATCAGCCAGGCGACCGATGTATAAAATGTTGTAAACAGGACTATACACGTACTTTATTTATGACGTACATACTAAAACGCACAACCAGTGGCCGCAATTTTAGTCAATTCCATTAAGCACGACTAAATTAGCGTCGTTTTTCACCTTGGTCAAATGTTTGCTTATGGTGCCTTTAGGCGGCGGCTTTGTGCCTGTGGCTTCAGCCATCTTCTTTGCAAAAGTCACTCTGATTTCCTCAAATTCTCCTCTGATGAAATAACTTAACAAATTCTTGATGCCTGGGTTATTCCAGTTTACCGGCATTGTACAAGAAATTACGAGCGCGAAAGAAAGCAACAAAGAACGAGGAATTAACAACAAGGCTCGCTGGAGTTAGGCTGCGTTTGCGAACCGCCAAACTAACCAGGGTTGCCAGGTTTCAAAGGCAGTTCACTCCTAGAAATACCCTTAAAAAACTCCTAGAAACACCTAAAAATTTTAAAAAATCCTAGAAAAAACTCCTGAATTTTAAAACACTTAAAATTTAATAAACGATTTTTTTCAGTAGAATTTGGTGAGCCAGACAGTTTACCTGTGACGTATCCAGGATTTTGTAAAGAGAATGAAAATTTTGAAGCCGCCAGTGTGGGAAAATTTTGAAAATTAGCCTTCAAAAACGCATTTAAAAGGCATTCTGAGCATAAACTAGACAGTTTTAGTGTGTAATTCATTAGTTTCTCTTTTTGACAGATTTCTTCTTCCTACCTCCTCCGCGAACGGGATGTACCCACCCAAAACCCTCCTGAATACGCCACTGCAGTTTACTATCAAAGTAAAGTGTAAAAAAGCTTTGACAATGCTATGATATGAAATCGTTCGATATCAATAAAAAATCTACCTAGCCTATGAATTAGGATTTTCTCATTCCTATCCGTCAAATCTTATATAACTCCAGGTAAAACAGAGCTAATACAATACAATAATAACTATATTGTATGACAGCTGCAAGGCTAGCTAGCTGAATCATCAATTTAAGTTTTACTGTGTTAGACAGGTCAATCATTAATCTATCGCGAAATTTGTTCGTTGAACCTACGCAATGTACTGTAGGACAAAGAAGGCCGCAATGGGAACATCATGACACAATTAGATAAGCACAAAGATATATAAAAGTGGAGCAAAGTTCATCTCATCAGTTCACACAACAAAAGTTGCCCAAACTTCATTTTATAGCTAGGACCAGGTGATTTATTAGAGAAAACCAGCGATATGAAGCGACATGAAGCTGAAAATCCTCAAAAAATCCCAGAAAACTCCTAGAATAATCCTAAAAATCAAAAAGTCCGACCCAGAATTTAAAAACTCCCAGAAAAACCTCCTAACTCCAATCTCAAAATTTTCCTCCAATCCCAAATCAAAAACTCCTAGATCTGGGAGGAAAACTCCTAACCTGGCAACCCTGAAACTAACTATAATACTTGCGCCAAACCAAGCAAAAATTATCATAGAACATAACTAAAACGAAGGTCAGAATAATCAAACTAAACGTTTAGTCGAATTTAAGTAATGCGTAGAGCTACTAGAAGCAGTGAACAGCATTCTGAGGGACTTAGCGGTGTTGTACTAGTGTACTTCCAACAACTGAACTGAAAATATACATTGTTCCGTACTTTGGAAACCCGCAACCGCCGAGTTTCCAAAAGTTTCGATTTTAACAATACAGAGGGCCTTGTCCGCACGGGACAATCGATTTGGCGAGCGGCCAAAATCTACGGAACAGAAGTCTAAATTGCGAACCACTGATTTATTGAAACTGCACACAGTGTTGATTGAAAGATTTGTAATATTAAATATCACTTTCTAAGTGTATACTAAGTAACGTGGGCAAACATACTGTATGCCCACTTCATTTGTATTGCAAATTGTATTGAAAACAAATCAAAGTGATTTGTGTATGTGTATGTATATATACATATACAAACTAAATTTAAATATTGCATATTTTTGTATATTGTAGATCACTGAAAACGTAAACTTTGCGTTGCGTAAATTATTGGACGCCTTGGAGGCTGACTGCACCTTCTCTGATTCTCTGGTTGCTTGGCGCACTTTTGCTGTGTCCTCACTCATATTCTATGGCCTCGTTCGTTGGAGTGACGTCTCCAAACTTACCGGACGCGATGTCGAATTACATCCCACTCACATTGTTCTCACGTTGCGACACGCCAAAACCGATCAACATAAGCAGGGCAATGTTGTGCCTTTAGCTTGCCGTTCAGATTGCCTCTTTCGGTCCGTTTCTGGTGACAACTTGAATTTTCAACCTTTGACCTATTCTAACCACTTACTACTGTTGTTTGTGAATACACATACACATTTACCATACACAAAAATACACATTGTTTTTTCAATGTGTATACACATACTAGAGATGTTCACGAGCCTGAAAAAGCTCGGCTCGACTCGACTCGACTCGGCTCGCGAGCCCAGATCGAGCGAGCTTATCCTGGTTAGAAAGCTCGCGGTCCGAGCCGAGCCGAGCCCAGATCGCGCAACAGACTTAAAAATGTGTAATTTTAAACAAATTTTGAAAATATTGTGCTTTTGGAGGCTAATTTTCGTTTAATTTCATTGTTTGGTACATTATTTTAAATGTATCAACGATAAAATTGCGTAATTAGTCAGGCAAAGCTTTAGGTATTGATTTTTCCGTCTTTTTTTCTATTTTTTCCGAGTTTTCTGCTAAATTTAAAGCTCGCAAGCCGAGCTCGAGCGAGCTTGGAGGTGCGCACAAACGAGCTGACCTAAACAGAGCTCACAATCGAGCCGAGCCGAGCCGCGATTTTTAGGCTCGTGAACATCTCTAACACATACACATACATTGTACACATACACATTGAAAATTCCGATACACATTACCATACACAAACAGTGCTTGAAATGTGTATTTTTTGTGTATGTGTATTTTATCAGCAAAAGTCGATAAAATTTCTAACAGAAACGTAAAATTTCTATATTTTTGCTACAGTAATATACTGCAGATATCCTCATAAATCCTTCAAATGGCCTAAGTAACTCGATTTCAAAGCTATCCAAGGTTTCAAGCAGTAGACATTGAGAGATTTGATTTTCCTAGCATTTCTGACCGAAAATCTGCCAAAAAATTTGCATTTTCAGTACAATACACATACACAAATATACACAAAAATACACATTGTTTTGTTGAATGTGTATACACAAATTACCATACACATTTGAAGGTAGATGTGTATACACATACACATACACATACACAAACGGAAAATCCAATACCAAACAACAGTATTGTGGGCAGGTATTGGAAAAGTACCTAATATCAGGTATCAGGTACAGGTATTTCAAAAATACCCAATCAGGTATCAGGTATAGGTAGGTATTCACAAAAATACAGGTATCAAGTATTGGGTATTAGGTATTTGCTCATAAAAAGTTACAATCCGGATTTTAGCCGAAAAATCGCCCAGACTACCAATTTAGTCTTAAAAGTCAGCTAAAATCAGATTAGTCCAGTCATCTTATGATTTTTTTCGTTGTGGAACTGCACAAAAGTGCTAAAAACCCACTCTCAAAATATCACAGGGATGTGGAATCGCTTTGCACATTCATATCTGGTGGTTTATCTTTGCTACTTAGAGTATGGCTTCTCATAACATAATTTATCCATAGAGTGTGTCCCTATTTGTCTTCGCCTTTATTCATTGGCTTATTCAGGATTTTGCAAAGGGAAGTATAAAATTTTTTTATCTCTGGTTGGGCGTAGGGCCATGGCCCAATCAGGGCGAGAAAATTTTGACAAAATTAGCTTAAAAATGCTTTTGAGAGCATTCTGCTTATAGTATTAACAGAAATTAGGAGGTATTGTAGCCTGAAGAGGCCTGGTTGGGCAACAGCCCAAGCAGGGCGAGAAATTTTTGAAAAATTAGCCTTCCTATGCACTTTTTTAATGAACAAATGGGTCGTACATTGTAAACTAACATTTGTTGCCATCTGTTTGTACCTGATACCTGTACCTGTTTCTGATGTGTCTGGACATACATAAAATGCTATGTTAGTCAGTTGACCGCCTCTCTCTGTGTGGGGGGGTGGGGGGGGGGGGGGTTTTGGGGGTGGGTGTGGGGGTATTTGGTTGGGCGGGGGGGTGGGGGGGGGGTGAGGGGGGGGGGGGGGGGTTCCGGGAGGGGGGTGGGGGGGGCGGGGGGGGGGGGGGGGGGGGGCGGGGGGGGGGGGGGGGGGGGGGGGGGGGGGGGGGGGGGGGGGGGGGGGGGGGGGGGGGTTTTTGTGGTGGGTGTGTGGTGGTGTGGGGGTGTGGTGTGGTGGTTTCAGTCCAAAAATACCCAAAATCAGGTAGGTACAGTTCGAAAGTACCCTATCAGGTATCAGGTAGGTATCAGGTGGGTATTGCAAATCTACCTGATAATCAGGTACAGGTACAGGTATACCTGATCCACAGTAAACAACAGTAATACCTCTCATACGCTCCTCCATATCTCGTCATATACTCCACTCCCTCCTGAGTCTTTTGGTCTCCATTCTTTCATGTCCAGAGGGCCACCCAGCTTATCGAACCCCAGTTACATTCGGCAATTGGGCAGATGGCGTTCCGAGCGCTCTATGGATCGGTATCTTCGTCGCAATACCGGAGTTTTGCACCTACATGTATAAGACCGGGTCTTATAACTGGAAAATGCCTAAATTTGGGGTCACATCACATTTTTGCACCAGTTATAAGACCCGGGTCTTGTAGGTGGAAAATCTATATTTTGCATTTAAAACTCGATGTTCTGTATGGAAAGCATGAAATACACTGGTTTTGATCTTTGCAACAACTGACTGACTGTACGTTTAAGTCTGAATAGCTCAGTTTTAAACAAGTTTTGAAAACTTAGGCAACTTAGAAGCTCCAATATGCTTACAGCAACTATCTAAACCTATAAAATCAAGAACTTTACCAATATTACGCAGGTTCGATTCTTGAACGACCTGAGTTCGGAAACTCCATATTCATTAGTTATCTTGTAAAAATATACACGAAAACACACCATTCTGAGCTTTAGACTGGGGTCTAATAACTGGAAAATGCCCCTGACAGCCTTCGATTGAATTGTCACAAACCAAAAGAACCAATCAAGAACACGTCCAATTACTGTTTCAGGTGGATTACATAATGGAAGCGCAAAATTCTCAGAGTCACCCCCGGTACTACTAATGTTTTTTTGGAAACTCTGTTCTGTTTCAAATACAGAGTTCTTTCTTACCGTTTGAAAAAAATATGCTTGGCAACTACACTACATAGTGATGTGATGCTCAGGTTATAATGCAAGTTCTTTGTTATATTCAGTTACCTTTAATCAGACAACCAAATTTTTAAGCTGAAAGCAAAAAAATGAATAATAGCCTTACATTGCATACGCTTTTAAACGAAGTGGTTGAAGCATACATGGGCCGGAAAAATCCGGAGGAGTGTCTGGAGATCTCGTGGGGTTCCGGAAAAAAGTCCAACAAACGGCTATTTTGCCTTAAATAAGCGAAAATTTTCTCTTCCGGGAGGGGGTAAACCCCCTTCAACCCCAAGGCCATGTATGGGTCGAAGCGGTCAAAACCAAACAAAAAAGCAACGGTCAAGGTTTGGAAGTGGGAGGGGATCATTTTCATTGACGATAACCCACAACCGCCGGACCGCTGCTATTCTAACACTATCATAAAATAGTATATAATCGTACCGCCAGTTTTGAAACGTAAACGCGACGGGTTGTCGTAATCACGTGATTTCGTTGCAGCGACTGCCTTGAACGTCATCAGTCGAATTGATCTTCAGGTTAGTGTTCAAAATGCTACGATAAAATTTTTGGTTGGTTCTTTGTGAAAATAATATGTGCGCGTTTTCCACACATAGACGGGCGCCAATAAGCTGCAAACGCTATAAAACACCCAGTTAGGCTAGTATATGGATAGCTCGCCAAGTTCTGGTCAAAAACATAACTTACTTTTTGTGGTCGCCCTTTCCTGTGAAAAAAACGGCTATTTTTTATTGTGATCTGTTTTGTTTACCTACTACCTATTAGTATGTAAGTTAAGTAGTACTATCTGTGTCTGTTCATTTAAACATTTGAATATGAGTAGTCAATACCAGTGTGGTGCATTTTGAAATTCTGAAACTAGGTAAAGTAATACTAGGTAAAATGCTCGGACCACAAACTAGGTAAAGTAATACTAGGTAAAATGTTCGGGCTGGAAACTAGGTAAAGTAATACTAGGTAAAGCCATTAAAAACTAGGTAAAACTAGGTAAACCATTCAAATTATTAAATTATGCGGAAATAGATTATTTTGTCGAATAGTAATATTTCTACACATTTTTACTTAAGAGGAGCGTTGAATAAATGAAAAACGAGTTTTACAGACGACCAAGTGCAATTAAGAGCAAAGAGATTCAGTTTGTTTAAACAACAAGTCAACCAGTAATCGAGGCATTCTAACATTCTGCAGAGCAATATTCTTGAGCAATCTTCAGATATGTCTGCCCAAGTGCATATGGTAGATATGACGATTTGCTATCGATTAAGCATAAACATAACAATATTCGTCCAAGCCCAAGGACGGTGGTCCTTTTTAAACAAAAAATAACGGCCAAAAATGTTTACACTTGAAACCTTGAAACACTAATCGGCGCAAATAGTGATCTCCCTAGCGGGCGGCGGCGAGCCGATCGATAGTTTGCGTGTACTGTATGTAGCTCTGTATAATCAGGTCATGGCCGTTTCTTCAACTAGGTAACTAGGTAAGGGATTTTACCTAGTTTACCTAGTTTCTTAGAATTTTTAACTAGGTAAAGTAAAACTAGGTAAAACACTGTGTCCGGAAACTAGGTAAAGTAATACTAGGTACTTTTCTCGAAAAATGACTAGGTAATACTAGGTATACCTAGTTACCTAGTTACCTAGTAAAAAAGTGCACCACACTGGTCAATACATTGAATATATTTTGAATTAAGCCTATTGTAAATATTAACTGTATTTTGGTTGGATAGATTTGCTTCTATTCAAATTATAGTGAAATGCTAACCAAAATCCGCTTTTTGTTTTATTCAACAGCAAAATTTCAGGTTTCTCAGCATTTTACAAGTACTTGTAGCTAATATCATATTTTCCATTTTAAGGAAGCCAAAAAACTGCCATAAATATAGCTTTTTGTGTTTTTCTCACCGATAACATGGCTTACAAATACTGTTGTTTGTGTATACACTGAAGGGGTTTATGGGTATCGTGCGGTTGTTTGGTGTGAACCAGTGAGTGCGACGTGTGTGTATTGTGTTGTGTTGCATACAAGACTAACCAAGTAAAGATCTCTCTCTCTCCTCGTTTCAACACATACACATTTACCATACACAAAAATACACCTTGCTTTTTCAATGTGTATACACATACACATACAGATTGAAAATACAGATACGCATTACCATAGACAAACAGCACTCGAAATGTGTATTTTTGTATATGTGTATTTGATCAGCAAAAGTCGATAAAATTTCGAACTGAATTGTAAACTTTCGATGTTTTTGCTGCAGTAATAAACGGTAGATATCCAGATAAAGCCTTCAAATGACCTAAATAACTCGATTTCAAAGCTATCCAAGGTTTAAAGCAACAGACATTGAGAGATTTGACTTTCTTTGCATTTCTGGCTCAAAATCTACCAAAAAATTTGCATTTTCAGTACAATACACATACACAAAAATACACATTGTTTTGTTGAATGTCTATACACAAATTACCATACACATTTGAGGGTAAATGTGTATACACATACACATACACATACACAAACGGAAAACCCAATACCAAACAACAATGCTTACAAAACCAAAATTCAGTACTCCGACCTTTAAAAGGGCGAAAATGACACGAAGTTTCTGCAAAATCTTGCAAATTCAGTTTTAACAATTATAGTATATAAAAATACCGTACACCGTATAATAAATATCGTATGATACCATACCGGTCCCATCCCTACTCCCGCGCATGTACGTGGCTGCAGTAACGGCACACAGCTTCTCTTTTCTTTTCTTTTCTTTCTTCTTTTTGTTAGAGAGATCACTACTTGCGCCGATTAGTGTCTCAAGTGTAGATCATTTTTGGTCATTTTTTGTTTAAGAGGACCACCGTCAAGGGGAGGGGTTGGACGAAGATTGTTATATTTATGTTTAATCGATAGGAAATTGTCATATCTATGCATATGCTCTTGGGCAGATATATCTGTGGGTGCATTCGAATGCTATGGATGTTTTAGTAAGGGCATGTCGCGATGGTACATTTTTCTTTTTTTTTCATTTTTTAATTTGTTATTGAAGGATCTCTGTAAGTAAATATGCCTCTAGGGTAGACCTACTCACGTAATAAAATTGATAGGTTTCTTTCAAACGGTGACCTAGGAAACTTCTTTTTATAATTTTTTTATTGTAATGATCGTAGTTTACAAAGGCCACCGCCTTAGGGTTTCGATCCCAATCTTTCTAGCTGTACTTATTCTGTAGCTATGGTAATGGTCTACCGGATCCGGCCTTGGCCGCGAAAGTATGTCTATGCGTATAAATTTTATAGCAAGTTTTCTAAAAGGGGGTTCCGGGGGTATTCGTCCGCTAATCGATGAAGTAAACCGATTGACGGGAGCGCGTAATCGTAGGTAGCGTGCAGTATCTAGTTGTTGGTGTGTTTGTATGTTGGTGCATAAATTATTAATCTAGAAGTCGAAACCAGTTGTTTGATACCGCATTCGAGCATATTTGTTTGAAGATTCACAATTTTCGTGCGCAGGTTTTATAGGATTCATTCCGAGACCAACAATACATATCTGAGTAAAGTTGAATATAGCATGCAGTAATTAGATGTTTATGTGTAAAATATTAATCAAAATATCGTCAGCAGTCATTTGATAGCAGATTCGGTAGCATATGTTCAAAATTTGAAATTCGAGTCGAGTGATCTCCCCATCCTTGGTGGCTCAAGAAGGCTGATTTTCAGAGGTGCGTCGTTGGTATCTCCTGATCAAAGTGGCCCATTGTTTATGTGGTCTGTACCAAAGTGGTCCAAATGCAATTTCAGACTGTTTCGGCTTCTGCAATGCTGTGAAGTGAAACAGAGTCTTCTTTAAGCACATGACCTGACGTAGAAAACAGAAGATTCGGATTAACTTATAAGAGCACAACCACTGCATGTGCATGTGCAAACGCGTTCTTTGTTGGTTTCACAATGGTAACTCTCGCTGCTTGCTTGTATCCGCCAGGCCACGAGCCGTGAACAACTCTATAGGGAAAAGATTTTACTAAGCAAGGACCCAATTAGCACTGTTTAATCTACCTGTGACGAAGACAGTTCCAACCAAGCCTCTCCTCAACTCAAACGCTTTCGAAACCGTGCCATATCTGTATTTAGGGTCTAAATTAGTACGAAACCGCATTTTATTCAAGAACATACTATGCATTACCAAGAAAGACCGTCTAGGCGTTATTTTATTCTTTATTTACCGGTCAAGCAAGAACGTCCCTATTTACCGGTCTCTATTTTCCGGTCAAGCTTTAATGTAAATGATACCAGGTAAACTCCTCCACCCGTGAAATAGGTATTTTTAACGTGAAAAGCTAAGATTAAACCTAGGCCTAAGCTAAAACCTAGGCTGGGTAGTCGGCTCGGCGGGTGGAAATGGGCTTCCTCTAATGTAAATGGGGATACTGAACGCACATGTAACTTTTGTACGATGCTATTTCTATTTGAAACACCATTCCAAACGATGTTGTGCGCAAAAACGTTGCTGGTTTTAAATCCTATTGTAAATCTGATGTTTTTTTCAACATTTGCAGGAGTCTCAGTTGGTAACAGTGCAGTAGTTTTTTTACTGTTTTGTATTGTACATTTGTTCTTTAATTAAGTCTACAACCCCTCGCTTGAACCATGCTGTTGGTGTGGGTTGAGAGAATAAAGTTGAAGTTGATGTAAACTTTATCGCGCATTAGCGCTGGTACCGTAAATTTGCGCTTTATGCCGATTCAATCTTACCGGAATTTTTGCTGTTCCGACGTTTTTTACCGTTTGCTAAGACCTCTAGCGACCGGCAAATAAATCTAACGGGACCGGGTAAATTTTGTTCGATTTCTGGTAAATTAATCTGTCCGGGTAAATATTGGGTAAATATTGACCCGGAGATACACAGGCCACACCATTTTCAGAGTGTGTACTACTGCTTTGAATTGTTAATTAATACTGATCTACCAATTAAAATGGCCCTGGACGATGACCCGAGCGTGATTTACGGGTTGGACCACCAAGCTCGCTGTCTGAGCTGTGTGCAGGCTGAGCAGGATAGAATACAGTTTCTCGTGGCCACGCAGACCCTGAAATTCGAAAATCAGGTCAGTTATCTATAGCTGAAAGAGCTACATTCCTCCAATTTCTACCTTCCTAAAATCGTGCAGTGGCCGGCTGTCGTTTTCTTAATGCAAAACTTGTAAATATGGGTTATTGTAACTAGTGCATCCCTAGTTGTTACGGTTTTTTATTAGGCTTGTCTAAATATAAGGCGGGCTAGGCCGATTGTCTGACTATAATGCCCTACCATATCAGAACCATAGGGTAAACCGGGGTAACTTTGAACAGGGGGGCAACTTTGAACAGGCGTGAGTTTTGCGCGTTTTTTGCGCCGCATGGCGCTCGCGATTCGCTTTTTGGCCTCTGGTTGCGCTAGTTTATCGCTAAAGACTCCAGGCTACACGACACTACCAAATAGTTAGGGATCTGTTGCTGTTTGCCAGTGCTATGTTGATTGAAAATATCGGTATCTTAACAGCCGAAAACTTTACGACGAGAAAATTTTAGGTTCCAATGTCCCAAAGTAGTCAAGTTTTATACTGTTTTGCTCCCCAGACCATTCTCTTTACAATAGTGTGCTTATCGTCTAGCTATTTCATACTGAACTTTTTCTATGCTGTGAAGAAGAGAAGGGGCTACTTTGAACACCCTTATAAATCTGATTTCCTTGTCTTCTCTGCATATTCTCGGCTTCTGTGGTTAGGGGGTTTGGTGGTTACCACTCAGCTGGAAATGTAAACCCCCTCGCCCCTCCCTACCCAACACCCCCAAGGAAAAAATTGGGAAGACCTTCCCAGCCCAACATACAAATATTAGAAGCGGCTCCACTCCAGTACAACTCTCCACACCACTCCAGTCTAACAAACTAGCTTAGGAATCACCAATTCAAGCTTAAAATTCGCATAGAATGCCTTTTGTAACTGAATTTAGTGTTTCCGCTGCTGTCATTTAAGAGAACTCGGTGTTTTTAGAGACCCTTTCTGTTGTATTTTGTTTGTTTTTAGCTGAAAAACGCTATTTTTCATCTTAAATTAGCGATTTTTAGCCTATAAAACGTGCTAAAACCCATTTTCAGGCGTCTTTTGAGATTTTTGAAATTTTGTACCCCTTTCCTGAGCGAAACCGCCCCTGAACGCCCTCCAGACGGAGGCCCCCTTACCTCCTCCCTCAGGCCGGCCCGGACGTATTACATGTATGCCCCTTTGCCTATCTTATCTGACTGAATGAATTTTAGACACGGTGTTCAAAGTAGCCCCACATCGGGGGCTACTTTGAACACCCATGTGTTTTTAATAAAAACTTGGTCACACTCATCTTTGGTTTAGCGTACAACATTCTATCTGACATCATTTTGAAGAGCACACTTCAAGCTTTCGATTGCATTATAAATGGTTAGCGATCGACCGGAATTCCGGTTCCGGTTCCGGTTCCGGCCGGAACTGGCGGTTCCGGTTCCGGTCCGGTTCCGGTGAAAAAGGGTACCGGAACCGGAACTTTTTCATTCACTATTTTCGATGGATATTCAGTTACATCAAGTATTATTGCGTCTGTTTAATAAAGTGCGCAGCTCAGTGGGGGCAGTAGAATTTGCATGAATGGGGAGAAATTATGCAGTTTTCCATGTTATGCATCATTAGAAGTGCCTCTAAAGACAATTTTCGTTGAAATTATGCAGTTACAGGCAGTGTTTAGAGCTGTATTGTCGTTTTCGAACAGGTTTCTCAACTGACTTAAGGTGCAAAAGTGGAAAATTTGTTGTAAGTATCTGTACTAGCATGCTGGACCCATTTAAGACGATTTTCAACAAAAAAAATTTTTTTTTAAATATTAAAAAAAAAGCAAAAACTTTTGGCCTTCAAAAAAAATTTTTTTTAACAACTGTGCCTTTAAGGCAGCTAAAAACATCTCCGAAGGTGACAGATCAAAGCTGAAACCTGAAAATGTTGAAAAGCTTCTCTTTCTGAAGTACAATTTGCGTGCTCTTGACTACTGTTATTGAAAAGTCTGTATTCTGTTGTTGATTTAAACTTCTGCTGATGTTTATAACAGGAATTTGTACACGACGTGCCTATAAATACGTTTCTATAAATTTTGGACCAAATATTGAAAAAGTTCCGGTTCCGGTTCCGGCCGGAACTGGGTGGTTCCGGTTCCGGTTCCGGTTCCGGCGAAAATTTTGGTTCCGGTCGATCGCTATAAATGGTCATCCTAGCTTGCCTAAAAGACCTGAATCCGTTATCTTGAAATTACAAAAAATCGTTATTCGTTCAAAGTAGCCCCGGTTTACCGTACAACACGAGATATGTATGCATTGCACCTATAAGAAAACAACAAGGAAAGAAAACAACAATTACATGGAGGCTTTGTTGGTGTTGGCTCTCCAAATACTGAGTAGGCTATGCAGTAGTAGTCAACAAACAAGTCAGTTTCACCATTTTCTCATTAATCCCGCAATTGTTTGCTCAAGTCAAAAGCCTTCTTTGCATGCCACGGCGTAAGATCGCAGCCGATGTACTGAAGTTTTGAAGACAGTGCCATCCTTTTTCGTTGCATCAGAGTAGAGATGTTCCTTTTCCGGAAAAAAATGTCCGGAAATTTACCGGAAATTTTCCATAATATTTTTCCAATTTTAAAAATTTGAGAAAACGCCAGAAATGGGCTCCTTGCAGGTCCTAGATAATTCTAGACAGCTTTTTTGTATTTTCTATGCATTATAATATTTTTAACAACAGATAGAGTTTAATTCAGACCAGACAAGAGAGTTCAACCGACAAATGACTGCAAACATGTAATGTATCGGAAGCTAACAACGCAACAACAGCCTATGTATCGAGATTCTAAACAGCTAGACTGGAGCTTTTCGCAACTTCTGCTGATACATCCGCTTTAACCTCATCATACTCTTTGGCCAGAAAGGTTGTAGAAAGTGCTTTACGGCCAGGGATCCGAAAAGCAGGGCGCAGCTTTTGAAAGAAACTCTCCCACTCCTCTGTCTCGAATGAATTCAGAGCCATGTTGCTTGTTGCCATAGCTCTCAGAAACATCTGGCTCAGCTCGGATTGCTGTTCGCGGGTCATCTTGTCGATTCTGGTTGCAGTGAAACCACCAAGCAAAGAGGACTGTCTGGTTTTTTTCGGTTGTGGAGGAGCTGAGACCTGACTGTCATCGCTGTCGGCGGCAGCAGCTTGAACCAGCTGTTCTGCTGCTGGAGAGTTGCCGAAAGAGCTGGCGGGAGCGGAACAGCGTACTCTGGTACCAGTAGAGAGACTGAGATAGGCCTGGCGCGCAGGCAATGGAAATCGCTTGCACTTGTCTACCAAAATGCTTGTGCATTCGGTTACATTATTCAGATAGCGCCACTCACAGTAACAACAATAAGCAACTTTCTTCCCTTCCTCTGTTTTAACGGTAAAATGAGACCACGTAACATCGTCCTTAGGACGTCCTGATGCCGATCCGATCCGATCCGATGTGCGGGGGGGCCTTACGGCCTGCGATCAGACTCGAGGTCCATTCCGCTTCCCCCGTGGTTTCGTCATCTCGGACGTTGCCCTTCTTTCACTGCCAGCCACTCTAGCCATGCTGTTGGGCGCCAAGCACCAAGAGGGCGCCAGGCGCATTGACGTCGTAGTGCTGACAGCGTCCACTGCCGCCCGGCGCTGGACCTAAACCGGTATTGGCCTTGTTGTGTCGTCTCAGCCAGCACTTGACGTCAATTGATCTTTCTCCAGATTGGCATGCTGTAGGAGGAGCTTCGGTGCAACGGCAGATCCAGTTGGTTCCCATTTTATCTACTCGCTGTAAAACAGCTTTCGGTGGCCTGGGTGGAGCGTTGTGCCGACGACCAACTCTTTGCAGCAAGTAAACTTGCCGCGCCGAGAGGATGAACCACTACAACCACTAGGGATGCAGGGGCCGCCGTGACTCAGAGGCAGCAAGCTACCCACTGAGCCACTGACGCGGCTCGTCCTGACGCCATTTTAGGCACTAAAACTGCAGCGTAAATTTTCAAAGGAAAAGTGTTCTGGTCTTCTTTTTTCAACAACTGAACAAACCTCTATACGTTTTTCCGTTATCTATCCATTTTATCAATTGCAAAAATTGTTGTGGGTCTGGGTACCGAATTTATCTTGTGACCACTTAATAAGGAACAAAAGTGAGAGCTTGCCGAACAAACTGAACCTAATACGGAAATGCAACTAGAAATAGACCTGATTCACGTTTCTTTGATCGCATTAACAGCGCTAAACGCGTCAGGTTCATTAAAAAGCAGTAATGAATATTTTTCCTTTTTTTCCATTTTTTTCCGACCCCCTAGGAAAATTTCCGGAAATTTTCCGGAAAATTTCCTTTTTTTCCATTGGAAATTTTCCATGGAACATCTCTACATCAGAGCCTGCTTTGTCACTTGGTCTTTCAATTCCATCATAAACTTGCGATGTGTGTGTGTTCCAACAGTCCGAATGTTTAGAATTTTCCTGCAATTCAATAGACACTTCCGAAAAGAGATCGTCGACCAGGAAAGAAATATCTTTGCTTTCTGTGGTCCCAGTGAAAAATCCGTTAATAACAAGGTTCATGCTACATTCACGTTCTCGCATCTCACATTCCCAGTCACAGATACACACTAGCTGAGTGCGCTTTGTCATAACGAGAAGACAGGTTCAGGTTCAGCACAGGCAGACCATTTCTGTTTGCAAGACCGATGCATGTTGGCAGATGACAGGACAGCCCATGCAGATCAGCCATCACCTTTTCAAGTTGGTCAGCAAGGCAAGCCACTTTGTTGCACAGAGATGAATATTGGTCATCAGGAGGACCAGAAGCAGTCATCATAGCCACTGACAGCCACTCTTCACAGTCCATTTCTTTGCAGTAATGTCTGTAAGTCAGTTCAGAGCAGTCTCGGCAAGACAGAGCAATGAAGCCCAACCCAGGCCATCGAAAGTCAGCAATGGCAAGTAGATAAATGGGGATCAAACCGGCGCGTCTTGCACCCACTGACAGCAAAAGGGGAGGGTTGTTGTTAAGGAGGCTGCCGGACCTTGTGTCTCTTCCTGCTCTATAGCAGTTGGCTACTCCTAGTCCGAAAGGACAAAAAGTTGCAACAACAACAACAATGAAGTTGGTGGAGACTGCAAGAGTGCAAACCTCATTACAGTACTAGGCAGAGACTCTCGGTCCCAGCAGAGTCTTTCCGAAACAAGATGTCACAGAAAAGCTGTATTGCAGAAGGAGCATCTCAAGCGTTTGGCTTGGTAGAATGCAGTGGTAGAAAAGAAACTGCATCCACATTGAGTGCAAGTTGACATTGGCGAAAATAATTGACACGGTTTTGCACACGCAAGAAGAGAGAGGGGCCGCTCAACAGCCTGGTAGCGCGTACACCCCATTAAAAGTCAGCCTATTTTACTCAGTTTTTTACCAAACACCTATCGATTCATCACATAAATAGTACATAAAATTTCATGTTCTGCCACCTGCCTGGTTGTTATCAAGTGTGACTGTTGACAGGTGAATGTGTTGGAACTGGAGGAGGACAGTAACCAGGTGTCAAAGCAAAGTTTTGCCCATGCAGCTGGCGAAGTCTGGCATCTCTGTTCCTCTCCTCTCAATGCTGATCTCATCTCCACCTGCTACAATAGAGGTTATAACTCTGTTTGGAGATATAAGAGAAATAAATCCATTCCAGTGTTGGATAACAAGCTGTCCAGTGGTTGCACAGTCTGGAAATTATTGCCTGATTCTCAAGCAGACTCTAACCTCTGCCGCTTAGAAGCCATCAGTTCATTTGAACCTCAAGATGAAGCTGATTCCGTCTCTTGGTAAGGTTCGCTGTCCGTTTGGCCATGCATCAAACAGGTCATCCACTGGTGCTGCCAGGGTCAGAGCCCAAATTTGGGCTCAAATTCAGATAAAATCTTGTTTTACATGCGACTTTAGCAATTTTAGTGCTTGAAGTTCTAAAACAATTGTAAAAATTTGCTGAAAAAATACTTGCCTGGAGAATCGGATGGGATCGTAAAAATAGTCTCCTGGGGTCCTCTGTGGGGGTGGGGAGCAGACCACCCTGGTACACAATGGCGTATCCAGCATTTTGCAAAGGGCCCCACCCTACACCCCCTTGGTACGCCACTGCTGGTATATGTATATATCAATCTTGCGTGCGATTGCTTATAAAATTGCGATTTTTAGCCTTAATTAATAGTAAAAAAACGCATTTCCAGGCCTTTTGGAGCTTTTTGATTTTTTCAACCGCTGGACTCCCACCCAGACATGGGCAAAGGGGGGGCTGAGGGGGGGTTGGCCCCCCCTCAGGCTCTGACCTACCCCCCCTCAGCCGGCCGCTACCCCCCTCAGGAATTTTTTGGAAGAATTTTGTATAGAAAATTATGATAAAAATATGCCTGGATTAGGTGTAAATGAGCTCAGAATAGCTTATTTTAGCTTATTTTAACCAAAAATAAGCCAAAAGACCTTGATTTTAGCCAAAAATCGGACTTTTTGGCTTATCACCCCCTCAGCCCCCCTCAGGCGCTCCTACCCCCCTCAGCCCCCCAGGAATTGAAAATTCTGCCCCCCCCTCAGCCGAAATGCTAGCCCATGTCTGCTCCCACCTATCGGGCAAACCCCTCCCTACCCCCTCCGCCGGCCCGAAGCTGTTACTGTCAAAAAAATGTAACGACATACATAGTATCGGGCGTCATATAATGGTAGGGTACCGGTGCAATCTGAAGTGGTCATACATGTAACAGCTCCGGGCCGACCTGGGGGGAGGGGGGTAGGGGGGGGGTTTCCTCAGGTGGGGGGTCGAGGGGGGGGTTTCGCCCAGGTGGGGGGTCCCAAATTTCTAAAAGCTCCAAAACGCCTAGAAATGCGTTTTTAGCACGTTTTTTTCAGTAAGGACGCTAAAAATCGCTATTTTAAGCTGCCAAATAGCGTTTTAAAGCTAAAAACAAGCAAAAAATGACAAAAAGAGCTTCCAAAAACACCGATTTTTCTTCAATATCAGCAGTGGAAGCGCCAAATTCGGTTTCCAAAGGCTTTTCAAGTGAATTTTAGGCAAAAAATTAGTGATTTCTGACCCAGTTTGCTAATACTGGAGCCACTACTAGTACTTGTATTTTTTGGTCAGGGGGAGGGGTCCCTTAACCTGTCTCGGGGGGGTGAGGGGGGGGTTTGGCCTTTCCAGCAGGGGGGTAACCCCCCAACCCCCCCCCAAACCCCCCCTAGTACATGTATGGAAGTGGTACCACATGGGAAATTCCATGTATGTCGTTATTTCCCGAACCTGTCATGTAATGTATGATTTATGTTCAGCTTCCATTGGCGTCCATCCAGCAGTTCAGCTGACAAGGCCATGTTACTTCACGGCTCTCAGATTTCCATTATAGACACCGATTTCAAATCAAATAGCATGCGGGTAAAAAACTAAAAAAGTTCGCCTATAACAGTCCGGCACTTAACGCCGTTTATGGTACCGTCACCATATATGGTACCCCCACCTTCGGGGCCTGTGGTGGTACCATATAAGCTACCGGTACCATGTATGGTGCCGGTACCATATGGTACCCCCACGTTCGAGGTCTATGGTGGTACGATGTGGTACCGAGGGGGAGGGGTATACCCCCTTACCCCCCGGCCCATGTATGGTACCGGTACCATATATGGTACCCCCACCATCGCGTTGTTACCGGTACCACATGGTGCCACTCTGTTCAGATTTTGTACCATATATGGTACCGGCACCCATACATGTACTAGGGGGTTTGGGGGGTTACTCCCCCCAGCTGGAAAGGCCAAACCCCCCTCACCCCCCCCCCCCCGAGACAGGTTAAGGGACCCCCCGACCAAAAAATGCAAGTACTAGTGGTGGCTCCAGTATTAACAAACTGGGTCAGAAATCACTAATTTTTGGCCTAAAATTCACTTGAAAAGCCTTTGGAAACCAAATTTGGCGTTTCCACTGCTGATATTTAAGAGAAATCGGAGTTTTTGTTGGAAGCCCTTTTTGCCATTTTTTGCTTGTTTTTAGCTCTAAAAAGCTATTTGGCAGCTTAAAATTGCGATTTTTAGCATCCTTACTGAAAAAAACGTGCTAAAAACGCATTTCCAGGCGTTCTGGAGCTTTTTGAAATTTTGGACCCCACCTCTGGACGAAACCCCCCCTCGACCCCCCCATCTGAGGAAACCCCCCTACCCCCCTACCCCCAGGTCTCCCCGGAGCTGTTACATGTATGCCGGCACCCATGGCCATGGGTAGGGGTACCATATGGTACCGGCACCATATATGGTATCCCCCACCATCGCGTTGTTGCCGGTACCGGTCAGGGTTTATACGGGTCAGGGAAAAGTCAGGGAATTTCAGATCTGGTCAGGGAAAATTATAGGGATTTTTTAAAATTTTCTCGCCCTGCCCAACCAGGCCTCGTCAAACTCTGAAGCTGTTAATTCCGGTTAATTTTACGCCAAGACTACCTTTTAAATGCGTTTTTGAAAGCTATTTCTTCAAAATTTTCTCGCCCTGGATGGGCAGCGGCCCAACCAGGCCTCCTCAAACTCTGAAACTGTTAATTCCGGTTAATTTTACGCCAAGACTACCTTTTAAATGCGTTTTTGAAAGCCGTTTATGTAAATATCTGCCGATGCAAAAGAAATCACAACATTAGGTGCTTGAAAACATTTACTGTTTTATGAGTTTGTTTGTAGATAGTTAGGGAATTTTAGCACTCAGGTCAGGGAAAGTCAGGGAATTTGGAAAACCCTGATCCGTATGAACCCTGCCGGTACCATGTATGGTACCACTCTGTTCAGATTTCGTACCATATGTGGTACCGGCACCCATGGCCATGGTAGGGGTACCATATGGTACCACCACAGTCGCCGAACGGGGGGCACCATATATGGTACCGGCACCTTATATGGTGTCGGTACCATAAACGGCGTTAAGAGCCTGACTGTACAACTTAACTTGTGATCAAGAGATTTTTAGGCCTCTGCGGAGACTAAGGTTGAGACGAAAAGCGGTAACAAGTTAACGAATGGAAAGTGGAATCCTCATCACAATAGCAACACTTTGGCTGTTACCTGCGACTCTACCTTGAGGGGATTCGATATTAGAACAATGCAGTGCGGTGTTATTTATTGCTAAGAAAACTGTAAGGAAACTTGAAACGGCACTACGTATTTTTCGTAGCTCCAACAGGCTCTAAACTTTCTACCCAGAAACGGTGTTCGCTTTTTTTTCTTCGCCTGTTTGTACGCATTATTTAAAGTCTCGGACGAACACAAGTGGACGAACAGAAGTTGCTGTTCGATTAGACAGTCAGGCACTTAACGCCGTTTATGGTACCGACACCATATAAGGTGCCGGTACAATATATGGTGTCGGTACCATAAACGGAGTTAAGTGCCTGGCCTGACTGTTAGAGGTGTAGGGATTTAGCAAAGCCATTGCTGCTAAGACAAATTTTAGATCTGCCTTTTCAATAGAGAACGCTCATATGCCGGTGATTAGAGACCTGGATTTCAACCCCAATAGACAGTACGTGCTCGCAACGGCCGGTGACGACTGCAGAATTAAATTCTGGGACATTCGTCAGCCCGACAAACCCCTGGGAACCATTGGTCAACACTCCCACTGGTACCACTTTTGTTATAAGGCACTTAATGCCGTTTATGGTACCACCACAGTTCCCTGACGTGGGGTACCAATATGGTGCCACTAGTCTAGGTACCGGTACCATAAACGGCGTTAAGAGCCTGACTGTAGTACTTGTATTTTTCGGGTCGGGGGGATTTGACTTTTCTACAGGGTGTCTCAAAAAAATGATCACATTTCTTTTTACTGCCATTTCCGCAAATTTTGACCAAATAGGCTGAAATTCGGACTATAGGTGGCACAATTCGGAGAATTTTATGTGTTAAAGTTTGGTGCACTAGGCTTGACTCATTCCCGAGAAATTTCAAAAAAAGTGAAATTTGGTAATTTCAATAGTGAAAGCCGGTCACGAAAAATGGAAACATTTCCTTTTCCTCTATCTTTTCTAATTTTTGTCCGAATTTGATGAAATTTGGAGTGTAAACGCAGAAGTTCAGGGTAATTCATGTGTAAAAAGTTGACACATGAACTCCAACGCTATCGTTAGAGTTTAGGCGATAATGCAATGTAACGTTTTTTCGGTGACCGGCTTTCGCTATTGAAATTACCAAATTTCACTTTTTTTGAAATTTCTCGAGAAATAGTCACGCCTAGTGCACCAAACTTTAACACATAAAATTCCCCGAATTTTGGCACCTATAGTCCAAATTTCAGCCTATTTGGTCAAAATTTACGGAAATGGTAGTGAAAAGAAATCTGATCATTTTTTCGGTGACCGGCTTTCACTATTGATTTAACAAATTTAACTTTTTTTGAAATTTCTCGGGACTGAGTCAAGCCTAGTGCACCAAACTTTAACACATAAAATTCCCCGAATTTTGGCACCTATAATCCAAATTTCAGCCTATTTGGTCAAAATTTGCGGAAATGGCAGTAAAAAGAAATGTGATCATTTTTTGAGACACCCTGTAGCTAGGGGGTAGGGTAAGCCCTAGTCCATGTATGACTGTCAGTAGAGTGTGTTCGGTTGTACAAACTAATTTGGCAGAGAAGAGATGTAGCCAAGTGTTTCAGGGTCTGGTGCATACGATTCAACCCGATCCACGACCAATTGTTGCTGAGCTGCAGTAGCGACTCCCGTCTGGCGTTGCATTGCGCCGCTGCCCTCAGCTCCGAGCCAGCTGGCTTCGACGATCCCACCGACGAGCCCGAAACGCCCACTTCACCGGCTCTTGAAGCGTCAGTCTTTTCTCCAATTTACGGTCCTAATGTGGTCAGAGCAGACTTTTCAGTGGCCAGCCTTTTTTAAGCTTTGGAAACAAAATTGTACATAGTAGTTTTTCCTGTCGGTCCGGGGGGATGGACCGGCACTCAAAAGCAATCAGAATTTAGAGAAAGAAAAGTTGTTGATTGAGCCGACCGATTTTCCCTGCCATGGGGTCCTGATACGGTACCAATGCGAAGGTAGAGGTACCATAATGGTGCCACTAGCCTAGGTACTGGTACCATAAACGGCGTTAAGTGCCTGACTGTTTATTCAGCCACTAAAACTAGTGTTGTTAGGCTCTTCTTTTTTTAAAAGAAAAAGCTTTTTTTGAAGGCCCATTTCGAAAATTTTTTATTTTATTCACAGTATGGAAATTTTAGGGGGAAATCGCTGAATTTGGCCTCAGATATACATTAGAAGTGCAGTTCTATCAATTTCTTGCCTATTCTAAGCATAAAAATAGGTTTTGAAGGGCAGCTGCCACTCTGTGAGCAATGCTGCAGGTAGAATATCGACTCTCAGGCTGTAACACTATGTTTGAACCAAAGTATCAGCTTTTGCATTTAATGTTGCTTCTGATGCATCCTTGCATCTCCTACAAGCTATATTTCATGCTACGAAAAAATTTTGAAAAAAAAAATTTCGAAGTGAAAAATTTTCATAAAAAAAGCTTTTTTTTTGGCTTTCAAAAAAAATTTTTTTTTACAACTCTAAAACCCTACCCCTACAGAATCTACTAAAATAGAGAGCGTTACGTAAGGCGCGCACTAACCGTAAATTAACAGTCTTGTTTTGGTAACGTGCCGGTCAGGGAATATCGGGGGATATAATTTGTGAGGGGATTTTTGGTGCTGTTACATGTACGGTCACTGCATAAAAACACGCATTGAGTAGGTTGTAGAAGAAATGAAAGTGCATGTAATTCAGTCAATATCAGTGCGTTTTAGAAGGCTAATTTTTCAAAATTTTCTCGCCCTGGTTGGGCAGTGGCCCAAAAAGACTTCTTCGTACTACTAAAACTGTTAGTTTTGTGTTCAGAATGAATATGCGAAATTTTCAAAACTTTCTGAAAATGTGTTTTTAGCACGCTTTTTTTCACTAAGGACGCTAAAAATCGCTATTTTAAGGTGCCAAATAGCGTTTTAGAGCTAAAACAAGCAAAAAGTGACAAAAAGCGCTTCTGAAAACACCGATTTCTCTTGAATATCAGCAGCGGAAA
Source organism: Sabatieria punctata (assembly GCA_030248155.1). Taxonomy (NCBI): domain Eukaryota; kingdom Metazoa; phylum Nematoda; class Chromadorea; order Araeolaimida; family Comesomatidae; genus Sabatieria; species Sabatieria punctata. The sequence continues at coordinate 72,473 of JASANB010004109.1, forward strand.
AAGCCAAATTCGGTTTCCAAAGACTTTTCAAGCGAATTTTAAGCTAAAATTTTCTGATCTCTGAGCCAGTACTGGAGCCGCTACTAGTCACACAACATATTGTATAACAGGTCATCCGCCGAAGGGGAGGGGTTTGGGGGTCTGGCGCCGGCCGTGGGGTCTGAGCCCAAATTTTGGGAGGCGGGTTGGGCACTAGAAACGCTCAAAAATCGCAATTTTCGGCTAAAATTGTCAGAAATCGCTAATTTAGGGTGAAATAAAGCTAAACCTAAAAGGCTGCTGTTTTACAGGCGATTTTGGCAATTTTTGTGTCTGAAATTGTAAAAAAATGGCAAAAATTTGCTCTAAAAATTACTTGCCACATAAATCGAAAGGCGGGGTCGGAAAAATGGTCTCGGGGGTCCCCATCCGGGGGGTCTGACCTAAGTCGGGTGCGGGGGCAGACCCCCGGACCCCTCTATTACTACATGTATGGTTATAATATGGTCCAAAAACACTAATGGCTTTTGCAGTAAGCAGTTTCAGACTTGAGGACGGAGTTGTGCGAGTGTACGATGAACATGAGGAGTCGGTCTACAGCTGTGACTGGGCAGCCAGTGACCCCTGGGTCTTTGCCTCCTTGTCCTACGACGGTCGCCTTATTATTGGAAGGGTGCCGAAGCGCGTCAAATACGCCATTCTACAATTGTGAACTGTTTTATGTGCAATTAGTAGTACATAATTTCTTCTTTTCCACTTATTTGTTTTGTAAGTAGGTACTGGTGCAATTCTGAAATGTTTCGATAGGAAACTATGTAGAATGAAGGTCATTTTGTAGTGTTTATGCTTGTTTTATAATTCTGAAATATTGTTTGTTTCTGTGGCTGTGGTCAAAACACATTCCCTTTTAATGGATAAATTTTGGAGCTCTATGTACTGTTTTTTTATCGGGTGAATGCCCACTGACTTTTGTTCTTTTCATTAACTTTTCTGTCCACTGATGTTACCTACTGATTCTCCTACCTGCTGTTGTTTTGGTATGGGATTTTCAGGAATCTGGTATTGGTAGCATACATGTAACAGCTCCGGGCCGACCTGGGGGGAGGGGGGTAGGGGGGGTTTTTTCCTCAGGTGGGGGGTCGAGGGGGGGGTTTCGCCCAGGTGGGGGGTCCCAAATTTCAAAAAGCTCCAAGATGCCTAGAAATGCGTTTTTAGCACGTTTTTCTCAGTAAGGACGCTAAAAATCGCTATTTTAAGCTGCCAAATAGCGTTTTAAAGCTAAAAACAAGCAAAAAATGACAAAAAGAGCTTCCAAAAACACCGATTTTTCTTAAATATCAGCAGTGGAAACGCCAAATTCGGTTTCCAAAGGCTTTTCAAGTGAATTTTAGGCTAAAAATTAGTGATTTCTGACCCAGTTTGTTAATACTGGAGCCACTACTAGTACTTGTATTTTTTGGTCGGGGGGGGGTCCCTTAACCTGTCTCGGGGGGGGGGGGGTTGGCCTTTCCAGCAGGGGGGTAACCCCCCCCCAACCCCCCCTAGTACATGTATGATTGGTAGGTATTCAAGAAGTACCGGTATTTATTTGGTATTTCCTAAAAATGTTTTGCCAGGTAAAAGTCTGAATTTCCGAGGTCTAGCGAAGGAAACTCTTTGAAAGCAATGGGATTTACAGTTTTAGGAATTTTCTGAAATTGTTTTCAGAGTGAAAATCGTTTCTACGAATAATTTTGGCTAAGAGAATTTTTCCATGTGTACTGTAGTTTTCAGACCGGTCGGTCAGTGTACAGTATATAGAGAGACCTAGCGTGCAGAGCCAACGCGGGGGGCTATTTTTGTGTATTTTGCTGATTGACCAGGCCCACCCCCGCGTCTATCTACGTATGTATGTACATTGTATGTCGAGAGCCCTTGTTTTTCAGGACCATGAATAGCATAAAAGCAGCTAAAATTCAATTGCGCAAGGATGTGACTCGAGCGCTCAAACTTTTATCCGCTGATAGTATTAGAAATCAAAGCAAATCTATTACTGAAAAGGTAATGTTCAGTATTTTTCGCTTAAACTTCTGTAGCACAAGCTATGGACACATTCTGTACGGCTAGCTATTGCAAATTGGGGCCAGTGGCGTATCCAGGGGGGGGGGGCCTGGGGGGGGGGGGGAAAAAAATTTTTTTTTTGTTTTTGTTTTTTTTTTTTTTTTTTTTTTTTCGATTGGGGCTATCTGTGCCCCGCTACTATGTAACTTAGAGTTGGGACCTCAAAAATATTCGAACTTCAGTCGTACATATATTAACTTCTGGAAGCTGTTTTACTACTAAAAGTTAGCAGAATATATTTATACCATAATTTCTCGAGTTAGTAGCGGTTTCCTTATTAGTGCTTTCTGTCTTTCATTCTAAAATAGAAGACCTATTTGGGAGTAATGCGTTTTTCTGCTATTGTTAGCTTCACACCCTACAATCTTACTAATTCCAGGTGCTGTCCAGCCCAGAGTACGAATCGTCTAATCGCATCAGTGTCTATCTGAGCACCGCTACCGAAGTCTCTACAGTAGATATTTTGGAAGACGTTTTCCTCTGTCATAAACAATGTTTCGTGCCTCGGTTCGATTCTAAACACAGTCGCATGGAAATGGTGAAATTGCATTCGATGCAAGATTTCCACTCCCTTCCTACAGTAATCTGGAACATAAAACAACCTTCATTGGACGAACAGCGAGAGAATTATTTAGAATCAGGTCGAGGCATACTGTAGAATACAGTATGCAACAGGATTATCGATTGTTTTAGGTCCGCTAGATTTGGTGCTACTACCTGGCGTTGCTTTCACACCAGACAATAAGCGTCTGGGCCATGGCAAAGGATACTACGACTCTTTTTTACACCAACATTTGCTCAGCTACGGTAAGCTACCGTACACCATCGGGCTGGCATTGTGTGAACAGATGTTCGACTCGGTTCCTGTTTCTGAATACGACGTCATTTTGGACAAAGTTATTCATCCTTAGCATCCTTAGTAACAGATTATTGATTAATTCTTCACTGCTCTGGGCCCGTTCGGTTAGTGTTTCAAAATGGTGGTATGTACGCTACGTATGTGAGCATACACAAAGCAAGAATACATAATAAAGCGCAAGAATAATGCTTATGCAACGTTTCTACCTAATCAGTCCCTGCAATCTCGATTATATCTCTTCAGTTTGCTCGCTAATCTTTCTGTCTTTCCAATGAACACATTCTTCTTGTCGCCGGCGATGTCATTCAGTTCCACTTGATTCGGTTTCACTTCGTAGTCATCTCGGGCCATTACATAAAGTTCTATTCCTTCGTTTCGTAGCTCTGAGGCCGCATCGGTAGGATCTTGTTGAGAGTAGCCATCTGTGAAGACAATGGCGATTTTCTTGGCCAGGCCCGGTCGCGCTCCATTGGTCTCGTTGAATTCAGTTAGTGCAAAGCGAAGAGCAGAAGCTAAAATCTTGTTTTGGTTTTATTTGGCACAAAAAGCACAATACCCTACCCATACCCAACTATACGCAATATCGATTCGTACTGTACTTATTACGTAGGTAGTGGCTCCAGTACTAACAAACTGACTCAGAAATCACTGATTTCTAGCTTAAAACTCGCTTGAAAAGTCTTTGTAAACCGAATTTGGCGTTTCAGCTGCTGATATTTAAGAGGAATTGGTGTTTTTGGAAGCCATTTTTATCGTTTTTAGCTCTAAAACGGTATTTAGGAGTTTAAATAGCGATTTTTAGCCTGCTTACTGAGAAAAACGTGCTAAACGCACATTTCCAATTCCATGCGTTTTGGAGCTTTTTTGAAATGTTGGACCCCTCCGCCACGCCGCCCCAGGCGTATTACATACAAGAATGCTTGTTAGGTAAATAAAAGGTACTTTTCATAAAACAGCATTTCTAGACGTACCAGTATCGGTTGTACCGCCGCTATAGTAAGTTTTTCTGATGTCGTCGGCAACCGTTTGAAAGCTGCGATGTTTGTTGAAATGAAAAGCAACTGCCTGACGCAAACTTCCCGCATACTTGATCATGGCAACTCGTGTGTGATAAGGACTGATCTTCAATTCTTCCAACACTCTTATACCGTCCTCCAGATACTTTTTGTACACTTCTTTTACACTGGTAGAAAAATCTACTACTAACAGCAGATCCACTTCGCAGCCTAGAAACAGATTGGGTTGGGGACTAGTAAAATAAATGGGTCTTAAACAAGAAAGGAAGATAGGTTTGTCGGAAAGACGCTCTCAAAAGAAAAGGTTTTGGTTTTTGGGAGAATGCAATGAGACAAGAATGTTTAAATGCAAAACCTGTAGGTGGTTTTTGAGTAGTAGTTGTAGAAGTGGTTGTAGTTTTTGTGGTAGAAGTTGTTGACTCATAAGCTGGCGACAAACAACCATAGTTATTCAGTTCTGCAGACAGTAACTTCCTTGTCTTCTCTTTCACGTTTGGGGGCGTTACAACGTGGTTGCTGTTGCCCGTGATATTTATCATGTTTTGTCTGCAAACACTCTAATTAGCAAAAAACAAGCCAGCATATTTCTCGCAGTAACAACCGTGAATTTCAACTGATTTGAATCTATATTTTTTAATGAAAGTTCTGGAGTTCCTCGTGTTCGCTGCCAAAATCACTGTTATGACTTCGAGGGTGACTATCTCAAGAAGTAAGCCGAGTATTTCAAGAAAAAATTCATCATTACTTCAAGAATTTATTTTTCTTTCATCAAAATTCATTATTTCATTCATGTGGCTTCACGACACGAAAACAAACACACTAATTTACGCAACCGCGTTTTTTCTGTCCAAGCGTCAAATTGCGGTGTTACTGTATCTACTAATACTCCACAAATTCCGGTCGAAACACCGAATTTGATCTACAGGAGGATGTTGGATTGATTTCCAAAACACTCTTGTATAGGCACACTACAGTTTCGTAGTACTGAAGATTGGCACTAACTTGTTGAACGGAAGATCGGGAACGGGCGTGGTGCAGTAAACGTGAATGTTCTCCATGCTGCCGTTTCTCTTGTAGATTCTAGGTGCAACCTTTTCCACCAACTTTCATCATAAAAGAAGAACTTGAAAGATTACTGACATTTTCCCAGCAAACACGCACTCACCTTATGATCGGAGAAAAGACCATCGGTTACGAAGACCACAAGTTTTAGCTGAGTCCACCGTTTACCGTGCAAAGTGCCGATATAGTCAAATCTGGCCTTTTTCAACATCTCTTCGACTATTTCCAGCGCCCGACCTGCGTGTGTCAGACCGGTCAAATAGGGCAAACCGCTTATGAATTTTCTGAACTCTTCGTTGCTCTAAAAAGGGAGATCTCTGACTGAAACTTATGTAAATGCAGGCTTGATCAAAAACAACAACCCCGCAGATTTTTTGTTGTAGCAACCGCAAATTTCAATCGATTTGAATTATCTTTTTTAAAACAAAGATACATAAATTCTTGAAAGGTTACTGAAATTTTTATTCAGCTAGCTACTCTGCTTAGTTCCTGAGATATTTGCCCTCAAATTCATAACTGTGCTTTGTTGTCAAAATCATTTCCTGCTTTTGAGGGCAAATATCTCTGGAAAGCAGAGTATATCAATCAAAATTTCAGCAATCTTTCAAGAATGTACCGATCTTTCATTTAAAACAGATTCACTGAAATCGGTTGAGATTTACGATTGCCACTGTAAAAAAAGCAATGGCGTTATTTTAATCCCTATTGTTAATTGACAAAATTTCTGTTTTCATTTTCAGGGTAAATATCTCAAGCACAGCATCTTAATAAAAGTGTCATCGATTTTTCAAGCATTTACTTATCTTTCATTAATAGAAAAGGTGCCATTCAAATCGGTTGAGATTTGCGGTTGCTAGTGTAAAAAATCTGCGGGCTTGTTTATTACGGACCCTTATCTCGCCAAACTCCTTTCTCGGCCACTTTGAATCGCGTTCTTCTGAGCTGAATTCAAGAAACGCTACATGGTGTCCACCCGGACCTGTAATGAATGTAATTATACCGGCGGGTTTCAAAAATGGACACGATTCGTTTTGCTGCCATTTCTGCAAATTTTGACCAAATTGGCTGAAATTTGAAACCTATGTAAAGCCCACATGCGCATGCATAGCTTGTAATCTCTGAACGCCACTCTGTCTTTGTTAATCTGGTGGGACATCACAATTTGAACTAGGTTTTATTATCTCGACGCGAAAGATAAGGCAACCGTAAGCTACGAAAATTGCGCCGCCGATCTAACGCAGCGCTCAACGCTGGAAGGAAAAATATAAGCAAATAGCAGCTGTGCAGACTCGGAGAGAGAAAGGTGTGGTTAGGTAATAGCAATAGGAGCAGCTAAGCTTCATTGGATTCCTAAGGTAATACATGGCCTTCCTAAAATACACAACTTATTCTGCTTGTTCTTTTGCATTTTTTATGTTCCCTATCTTCGGTCGACGGCGACTAGTCATTAATTTTTTCCTCCGATAAACAATGGAGGAAAATAGCACAGCTACTAATCTTAATTTCACGCAGACCAGCCCCGAGCGTGTTTTATACGGTAGCTCATGATGTATTAATGGATTTGGATTCAAACGACGTTATTATTTTCAGAAATTACAAGCGTAAGTAGAATACACTTTTAAGTGTTAAAAATGGGAGAATTTGTGTGGTAAAGTTTGGTGCATCAGGTTTGACGCAAACCTGAGAAATTGAAGAATATGTGAAATTCGTCAAATTCAATGTCTTTAGTGGTAAAACAAAATTAAATTCAAAAGACTTCAGTGCGTTTTGGGGCGTGCAACAATTACGTAATGGTGTTTTTGCTAATTTTCGGACCACCCTGGCCCCTGATAATCGCTTGTGATAATTTTCTGACTCCCTTCCTAATTACGTAATACGTAGTTTGTCTACCCCCATTTTGAATTTTTTGAGAGTTGGAACCGAAATAATTTTTGCACGCCCCTTTTATAGAGAAACCGACCAATGTCAAGCATATCGGCCAGGAATTGTACAAACTCTCTCATGGGCTTGAAGTCTCCTTTCACGCTAGATGAGCCATCCAAAACTATCAGTACATCGATGTTGCACGCTTTAAACACCATCTTTTGTGCTTTTGTTACCAAGCATAACTATAACAATAATATAAATTGTACAAAGAGAAGTCAGAATAAGAACTAAAGTCTGTTGGAAAATGATCGGCGGTGACGGAAAAAACCGATTTTCCCGAAAATTTTCTCCAAAACCCCATATAGCAAATTACAAGGGCGATAAGATGCGAATAGAAATTTAGAATTTTTTAGAAGCACGCGGTTCAGAATGTGTTTTTTTGGGCAATTTTCCATAGTGATCGCAGTCAATCTTTTGACCCGCACGCCATTTCAAAAAATGCGTTTTTCTTCCAAAAGAAGTGAAGAATACCCAAACATTTATATATCAGCAAACTCGCAACTGCATGAGGAATAAGAATCTGGAGTCCAATTTTCGATTTGACAGTTCTATAAAAAGCTGATTTTCCCGAAAAACACATTCTAACCTGCGTGGAACATTTGATTTGATGTTCGCATCCTATAGCCCACGTAATTTTCTTTCAGTTGATATATAGAAAAGTTGGGGTCTGGAAGAAAGTTTTCGAGAAAAGCGTTTTTTTCGCCACTGCCAATCATTATTTAACAGAGTTAATAAATTATTTTTACCGTTAGGAGAAATATAGAACGCATCACTACAATATATCGTCAGCAGTTTAGAAGGAAGAAAAGTACGCGAAACGAAGCAAAACCAGACTTGAAGATATTGGTGTGACTTTTTGCGACTTTTTTGTTTTACTAACGGACTAAATGATAAGTTTAGAGTCGGTTAAATACACATAGAGAAGACTAATCACCATCCCATCGCCCTTCTGCCTGTTTTTCCTCTAGTCTACCTTTTTGTACGTACCCAAAACGTGACCATGTATGGAACAATGAGCGGTACTGGTTTATGTTGTCCAAGACAACTCTCTATTTTTAAAAGCTTTTTTAGCAGGTTTTACTCAATGAGAAGACTAAAAAACTGTTATTTTAAGCTACCAAATAGTGTTTAATAGCTAATAACGAACGAGAAACGATACAAAGGGCTTCTGTAAGATCAGCAGCCGAAAGGTCAAATTCGTAGTCAAACGTACTACAATACATGCAGGGACGACAAAAACCTCCTAGGATCGGAGTTATCTCTGTCTTCGTTTCATTTCTGTTCATAAAGGACTTTGGAGTGATTTCTCAAACAAATTTTATGAAAGAGAATCAATCTGGTTTATTTATGAGTAAGTCGGCGGGTTTGGTCACGATTTTTCTAGCAACTAATCAACCGATTAGATTGAATCCTCTTTCCTACACGCAAATCTAAAGTCGGCCGGCGGCTTGTTGACACCTTTTTGGCGAGCAAAACAGAGCAAGTTATTTGTTTCTTTTCTTGGGCACATTAGCGCTTTAGACTACAGCGCGTCCCAAACAATGATAACATTTCTATTTGCTCCAATTTCAGCAAATTCTGACCAAAATAGCTGAAATTTGAAACATAGGTGGCAAAATATGGGTGATTTTGTGTGTTAAAATTTGGCAGACCAGGCTTGACTCAATCCTGAGAAATTCACGAATATGTGAAAGTTGATATTTTCTATGCCTACTACAGAAATAACGCTAAAATTGAAACTTTTCTTTTTGCGGTCATTTCCGCAACTGTTTGCCAAATAGCCTGAAATTTGCAGAAACTGTTCAGAACTGTGGGATATTTTATGTTTTAAAATTTCATGCATTGAAGAATGACATGGTGTTGAGAAAATACAGATTATCCTAATCATCCGTTTATCAAATCTGCTCATTGAAAGAAGCACATGTTCAGCAATTCCATATTTTCTCAAGATTGTGTCAATCTCAATGCGTGAAATTTCAACACAAAATATTCCACAGTTCTGAACAGTTTCTGCAAATTTCAGGCTATTTGGCAAACAATTGCGGAAGTCATCGCAAAACGAAAAGTTTCCATTTCAGCGCTATTTCTTCAGGAATTGAAATTAACAAATTTCACATATTCGGTAATTTCTCATGATTGGGTCTAGCCTGGTCCACAAAATTTTAACATACAAAATCGCCCCTATTTTGGCTCTTATGTTTCACATTTCAGCTAATTTGGTCAAAATTTGCGGAAATTGGAGCAAAATGAAATGTTATCATTTTGGGACACCTACAATGCATACTACTAATAACTGTGCCGGTGTTCTGCCAACGCTTTTTAGGTTCCTCAGTAGATTGTGTTTGCCTGTTCAAACAAGCAAGCGCTAATGCGTCTGGGCTAAGACTAGACGAACTAAAAAGCAACACGCTCTGTTGTTGTTGTGTTCGTTTACTAGCCGAACAGAGTCCAGGGTGAAGTCAAGAATGACTATCAATCAATCATGGATGGCCGTCTATGGCTACAACGACCTAATTATTGGCTGCAGTTATGTAACATTCTCCAGCTTTATTATGCTCTTTTACATTCCTTGCCTATGGATCATTGCAACCGACCGAGAACTGGCAAACATGTCTTGTTTGAGGGTTAGTTTAGGGCAGAGAATGGCATAACCGTCTTAAACCAATCTTATGCCGCTCTCTGAACCTGGCTTGATTATACGGTTTACAGTTGAGTATGCGTACAGTAGCTGGTTTCAGATGATGTTCTGGGTAGGAGTTTCCGAACTCTTTATACTGACCTCAATCGCATTTTGTGGTTTTCTCTCCTTGACTGGATTCTCTCACAGTGCACCTTACTGGTAATTTTAGTTTCAGTAAATGATCTATTTTTTTGCCTTTTCTTATGAATGTACCTGTTCATAATACCTGTTCGTTCACTGAAGTACCAGTTTTGACCAAATTAGGCTGCTGAGAGGTTCAGCTATAATGTTCATATTTGGTTGGCATTCCTACTGTTTCCTAGTCAACGGGCTGTCGATCAATCGATGTGTCAGTCTGTGTCTGAGCAGTCAACTGAGAGAGAAGCTTTTCAGTCACAGAGCTACCACAGTAAGCTTTAGGGAGGTGCTGGGGTCGGAATTTTCCATCTGGCTAATGTAGTTTCAAGAAATTTTGTAAGATTTACAATAATAATACTGTAGACATGAAAAATACAGCCTAAGCTACTGTAGGCCGGCACAGCTGGCGCAGTGGTTCAGGCCGCAAAGTCACTGTGCGCGACGTCATGCACTTATCCACTGGGCGGGGCAAGTTTCTTGCCGCAAAGAGTTGGTCGTCGGCACAAAGCCCCAACCAGACCACCGAAAGCTGGTGACAGCGAGTAGGTAAATGGGAACCGACTGGATCTGCCATTGCCCCGAAAGCCGCTCCCAAAAGCATGCTTGTGTTGGAGGAAAAGAAGATCAACGACGTCAGGAGCTGTCTGAGAGACCAGCAATAAGGCCTATACCGGTCCGGTTTAGTTCTGGTTGCCGGGTGGCCGTTGGGAGCTGACAGCACCACGCCAGACGCTCTCTTGGCAAAACTGACACCCAACAGCATGGCTAGGAGTGGCTTGGCAGTGAAAGAAGGGCACAGCGTCCGAGATGACGATATCAGGGGTCGTGAAATTGACCGTGCATTGTGCGGCCCCGCCACATCGGACACGGAAAGTACTGTAGCTAAGTAAAAGCACTGCTGTTTACCGACGAATCGTACACATCAATGCGTACTCTTTGACAGGTGTGGCTGAGTGTGTGTTGGATGTGCACATTTTGTCTGATGGCGTTGTACCTGAGTCCCTTCGCATCGTGGGTCTATCTGGCAGACAAATGGATACCGTTCTACGACCTTAGTAGACCCTACACTCAGGCCGCTATGCAATACATAGAGTTGGGCTGTGTTTTCAATTTGAGCTGCGTGGTTCTTTGCTATGGCATTATATTCATCTCCATCAAAATGCAGGTTAGAGAACCTTCAAAGTTCATTTAACTGAGGCTCTGTCCTCCACCGACTGGTGTCTGCTGGCACCGCACCGCACCGCACCGCACCGCACCGCACCGCACCGCACCGCACCGCACCGCACCGCACCGCACCGCACCGCACCGCACCGCACCGCACCGCACCGCACCGCACCGCACCGCACCGCACCGCACCGCACCGCACCGCACCGCACCGCACCGACCCGCACCGCACCGCACCGCCCCGCACCGCACCGCCCCGCACCGCACCGCACCGCACCGCACCGCACCGCACCGCACCGCACCGCACCGCACCGCACCGCACCGCACCGCACCGCACCGCACCGCACCGCACCGCACCGCACCGCACCGCACCGCACCGCACCGCACCGCACCGCACCGCACCGCACCGCACCGCACCGCACCGCACCGCACCGCACCGCACCGCACCGCACCGCACCGCACCGCACCGCACCTGGCGTACCTACTCTTCCCTCCCACCCAATTTTCCGGCCCGGACCTGTTGTCAACACCATGGTGTAAGGTCGTTACTTCTAGTTGGCCAGCATATCGAGAATTCAAGACACGGATACTACATCAAAGGAGAGAGCTCTGCTATATCAAGCTCTGATAATTTGCATATCAGGGGTGGTTACAGACAGATACTGGCATGAAGGTATAGAGACTGCCTGTGCCGAAATTGGAGTTTACTGCTATCCGATCGGAGTCTGGATTCATATATGTAATTGCGCCGTAAATCCGTTGGTCTACCTTACCTTGAATAGGTAAGGTAACTTTATTATTTATCCTTTATATGCAGTATAGATAAAAAATGTCCCATCGCTTTTTCGGCCTTCACTCAAACGTTTCGTTCTCAGTTACTTCTTTACCGATTTGGCTCAAACTTTCAGCAAAAATTAACAACGTGGTTGGCTAAATATTCTTAAAGTTTGGTGCGAAAATTCCCACGGAAAAATTTTTTTTGTATGGAAAAGTGAAAATCATAGTGGTCTGTGTAAATTCGAATTTCCCGCGCAGTTACGGCGCTATCGCTTAGATAGTTGCAGGAATGATCGGGCGGACATTTGGTCATAACATATTCAGACGGCAGCCCTCTGGCTTATGGGACACTAAAATTAGGGAATTTTAAAAATTAACGAAAAATCGATTTTTCCTCAAAAACGCAGTTTTCTGCAGTGTCTCACGTACACTTCCAAAATTATTCAATTATAGGATTATGCAAACTTATGCAGTGCAGTTGTAATGCTAGCGCTGCATTGGAAAGACCGTGAAGACAAGCAGAGTGTTGTTTCTGTCCCGATTGACTCCTCTAGCAGGACTCTTAAGGACATACTGCGGAAATAACGGCGAATTTTTTGATTTTCCGCCTTACTGATTGAATTTGCCATAAAAATCTTGAACATAGGAAATTTGCGGGCAAACTTGCCTGAAACATGTGTGCATGAGTTCTTTACGAGCCCTGAAAATTTCAAGAAAATCTGTTAATAATTGAATAATTTTTGGAAGTGTAAGTGAGACACTGCAGAAAACTGCGTTTTTGAGGAAAAATCGATTTTTCGTTAATTTTTAAAATTCCCTAATTTTAGTGTCCCATAAGCCAGAGGGCTGCCGTCTGAATATGTTATGACCAAATGTCCGTCCGATCATTCCTGCAACTATCTAAGCGATAGCGCCGTAACTGCGCGGGAAATTCGAATTTACACAGACCACTATGATTTTCACTTTTCCATACAAAAAAAATTTTTCCGTGGGAATTTTCGCACCAAACTTTAAGAATATTTAGCCAACCTTGTTGTTAATTTTTGCTAAAAATTTAAGCCAAATCGGTAAAGAAGTGACTGAGAACGAATCGTTTGAGTGAAGGCCGAAAAAAAACGATGGGAAATTTTTTTATCTATACTCTATGTAACAAAGCTCGACAAAGACTGTGTTGTGTGCAGTGCAGTGCATGTAATTTCAGAACTATTTCGCGCAAGGTTAAAAAGATGGTATTTGGAGAAAGCACGAGAATCATTGTCTCAGCCCCTACTCCACACAACACCGCTCAATGTTTGCCTGCTAGCAGAATTAACTCCAGATCCAGCAGGCTGAACAGTATTCCAAGAAACGACGCACTTTACACTTCTAAACCTCTGTTGCTGGTACACCACTCACAGCCAGTAGTAACGGTTCAGATCTATGATGTGTAGGTACATTGGTAAGAGTTTTGTTGGTTTGTTTTAAAACCAAACAAACAACTTGCAGATTGATTCACTGAAAAAATTTGCATAGCACCCTCACTGTGTGCTTGTTGTTAGTTGTGTGTTGTTTTGTGGCTTCACTGGATTGTAGACCATGTTCTCAACTCATCCAGTCCTTTTATCACTGGTTTCTTTTCGTGAGTTCTTCTTTATAACAATGGTGTTCATACTGATGGAGGTGAGCCCGTTTCAGCCGGCTCTCTCACTGAAATATGTTACGATGATTCTGATGAAGGCAGACAGAGGTGGATCGCTGACTGCGCTTATAAAGGCCATCAAGTGAATTGTTGTCCTGGCTGGAGGTATATATGTTGTTGTTCTGCTATACCTTGATATACTTGTACCTGTACAAAACAGCAAGGCCCTCTAGTAATAATAATACATAACAATACAGTACAACACAACAACAACGCTACAAACTACGCTACACTAACACTAACACTAACACTAACACTACACTACACTACACTACACTACACTACACTACACCAGTATGTATAGTTGCAGTTCTTTTAGTTGGTGCCATATCCTTTTTCTGGTGGAGAACATGCTACTCGGTCTATTGGCTATAATATTCCTCCTAGCCTACTTCTATCGGATGGGCGGCAAACATGCTCGCACTGACAAATCGACACCGCTGCACGAGATTCACAGAGTTCAGAGCTACGCGCAATTGTCCAAGGTGTCGGTAGTGGAACCACCGGCCTGTAACCATTTGTCCCAGCCAGGCACTGACACCGAACCGCTCTCTTTCACCGCAACCAGCAGTCAGTAATGGTGCTGCATTGATTTATTGGTAGATTGTGACTGTGAAAAGTTCAGTGGATAAATTAAAGCTTGTAGCTGCTGCATGCTGTTCGGTAGCTGTATGTACAGCAAACCAACAAGACAGTTTCTGCACTTTTTCCTTTCTTCTTGTGGTTGATTGCTGATGGTGTAGAGCTTTGATGGCATAACGTAGAGGTTGAGAGTTTGTTTTACTATTATTCCATTAATTGAAGATTTTTTTGCTATGTTCACTCACATGACTTTACACGTTCACTTTCAAATCCATTTGACCAGCACGGGCCAGACAAACCCCTACACCCTACACAACCCTTCATGGACCTATTTGTTACATATAGTATGTCAAGTCAACAAACACTATCAATTGTGACAATTGCCGCTTCATGGGACTGCTGTCGACTAGCTTGAGAAATTTTACATGTAACCAAAGAAGTGGTACGAGAACGTGAAATGACCATTTCTGCTGATTCCACCTCTGTGAAGCGCGAATGTGACTGGTTTCTTCCACAAAACATAGCTTTCACTTTGCGTGAGATTGTCCTGAAACCAGTGATCGCATGATCTGACTGGATACAGTACTGATACTAGTCAGTATTAGGTTGAGAATGAAGGCATCAATGTGTAAGGTACTTGTTTAAGGTCAGATAGACCAAAGGGTTAACGGCGCAGTTAAGCAAATGAATCCACACTCCGATTGGGTAGCAGTAGACTCCGATTTTTGAGCAAGCCGTCTCTATTCCTTCGTGCCAGTACCGGTCGGTAACTATGCCAGCTGTACAAATTATCACAGCCTGATACAGCAAGCTTCTTTCCTTAGCTGATGCTTCTGTATCCTGCGTCAGAGTTGTGTTGGCTAACTAAAACTTTTAGCATTATCGTGCTTGGTGTGGTGTGGTGTGGTGTGGTGTGGTGTGGTGTGGTGTGGTGTGGTGTGGTGTGGTGTGGTGTGGTGTGGTGTGGTGTGGTGTGGTGTGGTGTGGTGTGGTGTGGTGTGGTGTGGTGTGGTGTGGTGTGGTGTGGTGTGGTGTGGTGTGGTGTGGTGTGGTGTGGTGTGGTGTGGTGTGGTGTGGTGTGGTGTGGTGTGGTGTGCCAAGGCGAGGCGAGGCGAGGCGAGGCGAGGCGAGGCGAGGCGAGGCGAGGCGAGGCGAGGCGAGGCGAGGCGAGGCGTGTACATCATTCAGTGGGGAGCTGTGGGTTCACCACGCCTTTTGGGGCTTGTAGGACGGGAAAGTGTAGTATAGTGTAAAGTGCGATGCATCTGTATTCTAAAAACGAATGAGTTCTAAATACCCCAACTAACCTTAGTCTTTATGCAAATGAAGATAGCAGTATAGCAGATAACAACGCATGCCAAATTAGCTATGCAGCCCATCTCCACATATCTCATCACAGCTTGAGCCCACGGCTTATCTAAGTCATAGAAAGGTATCCATCGATCCGGGATATACACCCAAGTGGCAAACGGACTAATGTACATCAGCAACATAGCTAGCGTACAAGTCAGACAAGCAGAAATCCAAACCTAAACAATTAAAAAAATTATTGTTGATTATTTTGAAGGCAAAATTATAAACCGTAGTGGCATTGTATCCAAAGACCTTCTCTCGCCATTTCACATTCAAACAGATAGTGATGCATCGATTAAAGGAGAGCAGATTAATCAGAAAACAATAACAATGCCAACCGAGAATGAAACACACCCCGGCCAGGTTAAGAATCCTGCAAAAAGGGAGATAGTAATTAATTTAATAGGTAGAAAATTGAAAGTGAAAAATCTACCAATATGGAGCTCTGTAGGCGAAACCAGTCATGGAAAGTATTCCAAAAAATAGCGAGTCGATAGCAATGCAAATCTCTGATATTCCAACCCAGAACATCATCTGAAACAAACGTTGAATAAAAGTAAAGATTGAATGAATTTTCACATCTTCACAATTTTTTGAATTTCTGGGCATTCGATCAAGGTTGATGCACCAAAGTTTAAAACACATCAAATTTCGGTGTTGGTGCGATTCGCCGACCGGTGCGATACGGCGACTGATTAGAAAGGTGCGATACGCCGACTAAGAGGTGCGAAACACCGACTCAATAAACTCCGCCTACAATTAGGTGCGTTACGCCGACTAAAGAGGTGCGAAACGCCGACTGCCCAATGATAGAGGATTTATGGTTTGGGGAGCCCTAGAACTGTCTTACGTTCAATCAAGCATGTGCTACCTACGTACACTGTAGGCAGGTTGGTAGACTAAAGTTGCTAAGCTTGATTTCGGTGCGTTGGCTTCTGAGGACAGAAAACACGATAAAAGACAATGAATAACAAATTTAGCTTTTGAAATAAGAAATCGACTCTTTTCAATTCATTTAGGAAACATGAAATAGTTCTGGTGTTCCAGCAATCCATATTTAATGTTTGTGTACTCCATAGTATTTGCTTAGGGAAAGCCATCACAGATCACTATAGAAGTACAGGAAGACGTACAGTATTGGCTGTAGCTTTGGAAATAGTCCGATGGCAGTGCAGACACTTGTTTGAGCAGACGCATCTTTTAGCTTTCGGTCTCATCTGGAGTTAGCATTGCACGCTCATGCCTTACTTTAATTTCCCCCTTTTTTTGCACATACCAGCCAAATTTCAGCTGTTTTTGGTCAGCAGCAAAATATTTAATGTACAATGTACCTAGTAATTTTTTCGGACAAGTGTAGAATAGAACTGTTTATTACCCGCAGACAAGACAAATTCTTTAGCTCACTGTCGGATCGGATCACCCAGAGACATGGAACGTAAATTGCGCAGATGCCAGCTGTCATCGTGATATAACTTAGCCCGATGAAAACGTCGTCGACACTGTAAGACGGCTCGCCAGTTGAACTGTTGGTGAGCATTTCGTCTTAAATCAAGCCAACATAGTCCGCATATTCCAGCAAGAGTCTTGATCAGGGAGCGCACTTTTGTCAGTCAAACCCACATAAAAAGGGCGGGAATCCTTGCAAATTCCCAATGAGTCATCTGGGAATCAAGATTCACTGGGAATTTAACGCTAGTCGCGAAGGAGTTATAGGCTGGTCGACAAACGGACAAGAAAGAGAGTAGCTTCAACTTTTAGCTGTAAATTAAGAAGACAAAAATTCCATATACAGTAGAACGACTAAATGAACTAACCAAGTGAGAGGCGCGAGGGCAACTAGTTGATGAAGCTAATTACTGAACTAGAGACCCACTGTCAATTCAGCTCACCTTATGCGTGCACTAACGTTGTTAATAGGCTCGCCTACTTGCTATTACCCTTCCTGCCTACCCAATTCTCTCAGCTCAGATTATACATAGCACTGAGAAACGTCCGGTGAGCACGGGATGCAAGTTAAAGAAGAAATAGGATTCTCAGCTTTTCACACTCTTCTGGTCCTCAATTGGGCTGCATCGATATGTATACAGTGGTGCCTCGTTAATATGACCCTCATTAGTATGGCATGGCCCCTCTATTATATTGCCAGCAGTGCTGTTCCCAGTAAATTTACTGAGTAAAAGTTACTCGGTAAGTACTGGAGCCAGTTAGTTTACCGGTTAAAAGAAACAAAACAATGAATGTACAGACTAAACT